>PVJA010014116.1:0-42737 GCA_004027025.1 Myocastor coypus
TTTTTTTTGGTCTTTTTGAGACAGGGTCTCGCTATGCAGTTGAGGCTAGTCCTGAGCTCACTTTTGTAGCCCAGGCTGGTCTCGAACTTGCACCAATCCTCCTGCCTCAGCCTCCCGAGTGCTGGGATTACAGGCATGAGCCACCACGCCTGGCTCTGAGTTTGATTTTTGTGCCTCCCCCACCCCCCAAAATAGTCTCTAAATATAGCTTATTTTTGACTAAAGCACACAGTAACACTTGAAGTGTCTGTTCTAAGTCTTTCTTTTCTTTTCTTTTTTTTTTTTTTTTTTTTGTCTTTTTGAGACAGAGTCTCACTATGCAGTTCAGGCTAGCCTTGAGCTCACTTTTGTAGCCCAGGCTGGTCTCGAACTCGCACCGATCCTTCTGCCTCAGCCTCCCGAGTGCTGTTAAGTCTTTATTTTCTTACAAGCCTATGTAGGATATAGAACTTTAAAAAACAAAACACATTGTCAGGAGGATTTGCGGATTCATTTTTAAACTAATATAAGGTCGACAGAACCAATTACCTGGAAAACTGATCAGTCACTATGGGGGTAACAAGAATGTCCATCACTCAATACCCCATTTTCATATCCGACCCGTTTGAATTTCCTCAGCTTTATGCTCAATGAATTTAATTAGGGACAGTTTTATGTGATGCCTTCTGCTAAGACAACAAACCCATTTGTTCCCACGCCCACTCGCTGTTTCTTCTGCCAGGTTTAATTTCACCTCTGCAGTGCTAACACTCATTATACAATGAAATTCCTAATAACAAAGACGAAATATAATGGCTTAATAACCATATAAAAAGGTACCAAGCACAGTACATTTTTAGATACTTACTAAATAAGCCTTTGAGGAGACAGACTACCAGTGCTCACCTTGCAAAGAAATTCAGTGATACCATTTACTGTGGTACCTACCAGATGTGGCCTGCTGCAACAGTGGTGATACGGAGAACAGCGTCCCCGTGCTCCGAGAGCCTTCCCTCCTCCGGGGTTACTGCTCTCAACACTGTGGCCACCAGACCTGCAGCCACCAAGCCAGTGGACCCTACTCCTGGGACACTCATCTCCTGGCCTGTGTGACAGCTGTGTGTGGCCGTGGGCAGAAAACACCTCATGGCCACTGCCCCCAGCCACACACAGTCTTTATATTACAGTGCAGTGTAGAAGTGATTTCCATGTGTCAAGGTGGAAAGGAGCACACTACATAGTTCAAATCAAGCCTTTAATACTCCGGGAGGGAGGGTGGGAGGGAGGGAGGGGGAGAGAGACACAGAGAGAGACACAGAGAGAGACAGAGACAGACAGACATCCTCTGTTTCACAAAAGTACCACTGGGAATGTAGCTCAGTGGCACAGGGCTAGCCTACCATGCACAAGGCTGAGTTCAATCCCCAGGCCACCATTAAAACAACAAAAAAAGTGCATTAAAAAAACAATCATATAGGTTGAAATGATGCTAGCACATTCAGTAATCAATGGGGATATTTATAATTTACCTTTACACCTTTGTCAAACCATCATAAATTTTCCATTAGTCCTGTATCCTTACAGGGAAATGAAAACATAGTCAAGTATTTGGTACCCAGGGGTGTATTCAACCTTTTGGCCTGCCTGTGTGAAAAAGGAGCATCCTGGGCCACCTACAGAGTGCAACGCACACAACTGATGGTACTCTCTTCCCTCCTCCTGCCTCCCTTCTGCCATCTGCAGGCTCTCCCTGTATAGCCCAGGCTGACCCTGCACTTGGGGGTCCTCCGACCTCCGCTTCCTGAGTGTGGGGACCGCAGGTGTGTGCCATCACGTGCAGCTTATTCTTTTAATGTTTTAACTCGATGAAATAGCCCAAGTCCAAGCTTAAAACCAGCCGAGGCTATCCGCATAAGGGTGTGGCGGCAGCAAGCACCTGTCTCCCCAGGCATGCGCGTGTGTGGGCACACTGGGATCTCACCAACAGCCTTTGCTGTGCTTTACTCATGTGGTCACGGGTACACAGAGTGGCTCGATGGCTTGGGGGCAGAGCTGGCCCTGTGCGGGTGACCTCCCCTCCACAGCAGCCACGGCAGCTGGGGATCGCACGTGTAGTGAGAAGCTGCAAGGCTGCGACCAGCTGCTCAGGGTCCTCACTGCCTACGGGCCGGACGCTGGCTGTTGCTACAGCATGAGCGACGCAGAGGACAGGCGTCGGATGGACAGCGGCTGGAGCAGTGCGCTGGCCTTCTCACGAAGCTCACTGCAGGGAGCCAGCACCTCCCTTCCCCACAGTGAGGTGCAGCCCTGCGCTGCTGACACAGAGTCGGTCCTGGCGGCGTTCCGTGCATACTTCAGGGAAACCTTTCCAGGAGCCCCTTCAGGGTGCAATCTCGTGCTGCTGCCTACCACAAGGAGACTGCACCACCTTCCTCTGGCAGTGAGTCTGGAGTCTCCTGGACAGAGCGGTCACCGATGTGCCATCCCTGACTTGTGACACCAGCAAGTGTGGTTCAGAGTTCATGCTGGGCAGCACCAGTTCTGGTTTCTCGGCCTTATGTTAATTTGGACCAGCCGTCCCGTCCTCTGATGCTCTCCGATAAGCTATCACATGGCGTCATCACTGAAAACAGAAGGTGACCTGCCTGCGCACACGGCAGAGCTTAGCGCTCTGAGGGGCCGCAGCATGGGCTTTGCATGGATTTACCCACTCCGAGACAGAGTCTCACTGTGCAGCTCAGGTGGCCTTGAGCTCACTGTGGAGCCCAGGCTGGTCTCAAACTCACAGTGATCCTCCTGCCTCAGCCTCCTGAGTGCTGGGATTACCATGCCTGGCCTTACTGAAACTTATGTAGAGTGCGGCCTGCCTGTATGGCAACTGTAAGGAACACATTCATGATGAGGGACTAAGGGGAGAGGCAGAGGCAGAGGCTGTGGTGAGATGACTTTGGAGATTTTCTGAAAGAAACAAATGTACCGGTTTTGTAGGACAGGATTAGGGTTATAATGGGATCAGGTGCCCTGATCAGGGGAAAGAGGGGAGCCTGCTCATAGCACAGTAAAGCAGACCAATGAAAGCCAAGTGTGCTTCCTTGAGCTGACAGAGACTGAGAGCTGTGCAGGTTCCTTCAAAACACGGTCCCTGGAGGAGCAGCACCGGCATCACTTGAGGACACAGCATGCAGTCCACAGGGGACGCGGCGGAAGTGCCGCGCCCTCGGACCAGGCCTACTGGCTTAGCGCCTGCACTAGGTACCAACACGCCTGTGGTGATTCTCTTACTATTATGTTAGAAACAAAACTCAACAGGACTACTGATGCCTCTAACATGGTGCTTGGAAACGCACCCCGAGTGTACAGGCACAGCCTAGCAGCCACCACACACAACACCTAGGCAGGGTCCTTGGCACTGCACCAAAGCCAGCAGCAGCCAATGGGCTAGGCCCTGGCACACACAACCACACAGAAACACAGAGCCCGAGCCACAACTGGGCAGCACAGCCTTCGCCAAGCGGCTGCCTCCACAGCCATGTGTCTCGGGTCCATGGCCATGTACTGGCCACCAGGGCTTCTTTCAATGTCAGACACTGTTTACTCCGGTCACACCACATGGACGGCTCTGAAGTAGGGAGGTGGCTGAGAAGCAGCAGCTGCTCAGAGCTGGAAAGAGCACCCACACAGGCGCAGCTGGGACCGGGGGCGCACGCCCGTGACCCCAGGACTCTGGAGGCTGGGGTGGGAGGGTGGTGAGGGTCCCTGTGCACTCGAGACCAGCCTGGGCCACGCTGTGTGCTCGAGGCCAGCCTGAACTGCACAGTGAGATCCTGTCTCAAAGACAAAAAGATTGTGGAAACGTGAAGGCCCAGGGTTCAATCCCAGCCCCCGCCCAAGTACTTAGGAAGTGAGCCACACAGTCGATGGTAGTTTCCTGTTACACTGTGCACTAAAAATAAACTCCCATCACCTGTCAGTATTTCAAAGCAGTTGATGAGCTTCCGTCTGGTCCTCTCCTAAAGGAGGCGCAGCTGGCTGCTGCTTGCCAGCCGCTCACAGGAAGACCGGGAAACTGACAAAAGCAGCGCTGTGTGTGGAAGCGTGGGACAGCCCTCCCAAGAAGTACTCTCGCCGCTTGCTTTTTGGGCTGGGCAGCGAGAGCAGATCATCCCATCAGTGCTCTCATAAAACATGGAAACAGTAAGCAGTAACCCACACGGGAGTGAAATATCACAGGGATATCGTGTTTTGGGCTAGGCAAGAGGGACAGGGGGCAATCAAAGGACAGATGGAAAGAACCACGGAGCAGGAACGGGAAGTAACACGTAATGAGAGACACCAAGGGACAGACCGCAAGAGAGAAAGCCCCTGGTGAGCAGGCCGGGCGAGGCACCAGCGGGAGCGGGAGGCGCGGGCTGAGCAGGAGGCCCGTTGGACAGTGCGGCAGAGGACCTGCCAATGAGCCAGGGCTGGGCCGCTCAGACCCTCGCCTGATTCTGTCCCCTCCAAAACATCAAAACAAAAGCAAACAAAATGCCATTTCAAGATAAGACAATGTTGTAATTTTAACAAAATTTTAAAACATATGTATAAGTCAATTAAACAGTAAATGCAGTAATACTACTTTTCAACACAAGAAGTACAACTGCATTAATTATGCTGGTATCTATAGTACTTATGAAATGAAAGATGATGTGAACACTGGTGTACACCTGAGGAGTAACGGGGGGTGGGGTTACAGGGAAGCGCAAGTCCTCTGACACCCCAACTCCATTTCACCACTTCATCCTCCAACAGGATAAGGTTCAACAGAAAAGAAAGCACAGCCCAGCTAAAGAAGGGCAGGCTATGGGGTCTGCAGCAGGATTTAATGTACGCTTTCCAGGGAGCTAGAAAGGAGCAGGAGGCCCGTGTAACTTACCGACATAAAAGGAGCAGTTGGAATGCAGTAAACTCTCCGTCCACAAGCGACAGAGTTCGCTTTCCGTCAAAGCTTCCACTCCGTAGCAGGCCTGATACTCCACTTTCGGTAGCACGTAAACTGGAAATTGCTGCGGGGCAAGACGAGACCTTCTCAAAGCTCCACCGACTTACTGGTAACGGTGAACACGTTTGCCTGCACAGCTCTGCAGCTTTCAAGCCGCTCGCAGGTAGCCTTCCTGCCTCCTTCAGACCCGATGCACTTACACCCGACAGATTGGGATCCCTGGGCACACCAGGTCAAGAAGTGGGGGTGTAGGGAGATCCCCAGCACTGCCCGGCCCCCAAGCAAGGCAGCACCCCGCCCACACGTGTATCCACTTTACTCCTATGGAGCACCCGAGTGACACGGATTCCTCGGAACACCACCATCACGTCAGACTGCTCAACAGTTCAAAGCTAAATGGCGCTAACAAAGGCCATGACGAGTGCTAACGGTCTCAACAAGGTAAAAACACGAAGTAGCTCTTGCCCCCCTTAAACTTCACTCGCCTATCTCAGGCGCAGGTGCTCTGACCAGCTGGTTCTCGTTCTACGAATGAGTGAGCCTCAACTTCCTATCCACATGCTTCAGCAGAACAGCGAACATGATTTAAGGCACTCACTCAAAGCGCTTTGGGCAGTTAGTACCAGAGACTGAACTCAGGACCCTGTGCTTGCTAGGAAGGTGCTATCTGAGCTATCTCCCCAACCCTAGTTACTTCACCTAAAACTACGCCGTGATGCTGACACGCAGAGGCAGAGCTGGCAATGCCCGTCAGCGTCTCTGAGTTCCTGATTCTCAGGACGGGCTGCCTCAGCGGGAGCAAGCGGGGACACACAGAGTATGCTGGACAGGGCCGGACCCTAAAGCAGGGCGTCCTCTTTGTCACCCGGCACTGTGGGGCGGGCTGGGTGGGGCCCGTGGCAGAGCAGGCATGGGACATCTGCTGCCCCAGGAGGTCAGCATGGAGTAGCAAGGCCAGAAACTTCATAACTCAGAAAACTGCAAGCTGTGACTTGGATAATTTTATACTAAAGCCCATTTCACTGTGATTTTCCAGAAAATGGTACGATGTGTAGGCTTTAGTCTCCTAACTATAGCAAAGATCTAAGGAACAGGACTAGAGTGTTAAAAAATTTGTTTCTAGGTTACTTACTGTACAACTGGGAAAAACTGACAAAGCAATGTCCTTCCTGGATCATGAATGGTGAGTTAAATCCCGCCTTTGCCTTAAGATGCACACTGTTTCTGAGAAAGTATATCTTAAAGGCTAAGCACTCTGGGGACTGGCCACGTAGCTCTGCAGACTAAAGCTCCTGCTCTGGCAGAGCACAGCGGCCGGGGTTCAATCCCCGGGGTGACGATCTTAGACTTGGCACTTCTAAACATTTTGAAGCTTTGCTTAAGCTGGTTTGAGGGAGGCAGGGCATTCGGACGAGGATGCGCTTTCACCTCACTGTACACCTCAGCCTCTCTGAGCCCGTCTCCCTCACACCAGCCCTCGCTTCTCCTCACCAGCCCAGTCCTTCGCACTTGCCCAGACTTCCTAGAGCTGCGGTGGCACAGCACCCTGGGGGGACCCCAAGGCGCGTGCGGCCCACGGTGGACTTGGGCGATGTGCTCGAGGCACCCCTGGGACAGCTGCAGCAGGGTGAGCGCTCAGGGGAAAGCTGTAAATTTTCCTTTGGGTTTCTATATAGATATTCTCTTAGGCTTCCTTATTTTGACATGTTGGGATAGAAAACAAATATTCTCCCATTGGTTTACATCTTTTTTTTTTTTTTTTTTTTTTGAGACGGGGTCTCCCTATGCAGTTCAGGCTGGCCTTGAGCTCACTTTTGTAGCCCCAGGCTGGTCTCGAACTCACACCGATCCTCCTGCTTCAGCCTCCCGAGGGCTGGGATTACAGGCGTGAGCCACCACGCCCGGCTTGGGTTACATCTTTTTAATTTAACTTTATACTTTATTTATGTCACAGCCGGCTCAGCCTGCCCTGGGGAGGGACTGGCACAGTATGTGGTACTGGGGATCAAACCGTGGTCCCTGCAGTTGCCTAAGTTTTCCTAAGCAGGCAGGTGCTTTAGATCGCTGAGCCATCTCGCCGGCCCTGTGTTACATCTTGACATTTGCACTTTATTTATCTTTTTGAGACAGGGTTTTGCTCTGTAGTTCTGGTTAGTCTCCCACTCTTCACAAAGCCCAGCCTAGCTATGAACCCATGGTGATCCTCCTGCCTCAGCCTCCTGAGGGATGAGATTACAGATGTGTGCCCCACACCTAGCTACCACCTCTCACTTCGGTCAAGTAAATGGAAGTGAAATGTCCTTGTCACATTATCTTGTTAAAGTTAAATCAGTATCCAAATCACGATGGATCAAAGATCTAAATGTTAAAAAGTGACAATCTGCTGGGAGATAAAGCAGGCGCAGTGTTTGAAGACAAAGGCAGAGAGAGGCAAGGGCTTTCCGATCAGAGTCCCAAGGGCACCAGAACTGGACCAAGAACCAGCAAGTGAGATCACGTCAAGCTAAAAGGCTCCTGCACAGCAAAGGGTATGAGGAGCAGAGGGAAGCAACAGCCGACAGGGTGCGGGCTTAGGCTGCCAGGGGACTGATCTGCAGAACACAGGCAGAGCTCACAGAAAGCCATCCCCAAAACGAAAGGCCCCACTGACAGGTGGCCTGCTGACGTGAGGAGATGCTTCTCAGAACAGGAAGCAGGAGTTAGAGAAGAAGTTCCGCGCCTCTCAGAGCAGTGCAGCTAAGCCAACACCGAGATTCCACCTGACTTCAGAAAAGTGACTCTCATTAAGCAGCCAAATCACAACAAAAGCTGGTAGGGTCCTGGGGAAAAAGAAAATTTACCTAGCTATGCTTTTTCTCCTGTACCAGGAGTCAGGTCCAGGCCCTGTGCTTGCCGGGCGGGCTCTCGGGCTGCTGAGCTACATCCCCGAGTTGCTAAGCACCATAACCGAGATGGTGAACCTTTCAGAGCTTTTGAAGACACAAACAGCTCTAAGGCACGAGTGCCATAGGTTTGCCACCACTGGACTACAGCTAAAAGAAAAATACAAAGTGGAATGGGTTCACATGGTGAGAAACGAAGTACTGAAGTCACCGGGCATGGAGCATGTGCTGGAACTACAAAGCAAGACCCCGCCTCCAAAAAAGACAAAAGGAAAAAAATATGTAAGGCTGCTTAACTTAACTCTAGCAAATGGTTGGAGTTGGTGAACTCCAATAAATGGAAGAGCAAGAATTACAGACATGAAACCTGGAAAATACAGTCCATACCATATGTATTCGAAGTGCTCACACTGAAGCTATTAAGTTATCACAGACACAGGTGAGGCAGAAAGAACGAATGACTGAAACCTGCTACAGAGAACGCCAGCATTTCCCTCCCAAGACACCTGTCACTCGCCCGGCATGCCCGGGCCCACGGCCCCCAGCCTACTCCCAGTACCGCCTACATAGACAAAAGCACTCCTGCATACCTTTACTTCAAACCACTGGGCTTCTAGGATTTCAAGTTTGAATTAATGATGGAAACTAAATTCTGAGAACTGGGATTTTAATAATTAAACATTAAGTTTTAGTTAATATTCCCTCTATGTAACAAAGGATACAAATATTACCAACCAAAAGCTCCCCAGACCCCCTGGAGCCTGGCAGCCCTGTCGCATATCCTGGATGTGGACCAGGCTTGGAGCTTGGGGTGGTGCCAGCTCCTCGGGCTGCTCAGGGAACAGCTTGCTGAGGGCATTTATTTTCCTCCTCTTTGCAGTTGTTCTGTCTTGGTCTTTCTGAGACAGGGTCTTGCTATGCATTCAACCTGGCCTTAAGAGTCCAGGCTGCTCTAGAACTCACAACACCCCTCCTGCCTCGGCCTCCCGAGTGCTGGGATCACAGGCGTGCGCCACCATGCCCGGTTACATGACTGTGAGGGAGCGCTGTAGAGATCTGTGCTGGGCCTGGTCCTGAGCCGCTTGACCCCAGTCCCCACATGCTAGAAGCAGTCAGTGATGACTCTCAGGGCAGAGCTATTAGATGTGCACCAAGACTTAAAAAAAATTATACTATGACAAATGTATACAATCAAAAATTTTAAGAAAAAGCAAAGCCATTTCAATATCTCTTATAAAATCAGTTATAATACTTACATTTTACTTTATCAGAATTCAGAAGTCATACATAAAAATGTAAACTCTGAAAGAAAACTTTAAAATATATGGAAACTACTGCAAGAAGCAACGACTCAGACTGCAGCAGCCACTGTGAGGCTGAGGAAGACGTTCCCTTCATACCCCGGATGACACAGGGTTACAAGCTCCAGGCTCTGACAGTCCTGCAAACACCTTGGTGCACAGGAAAGCCCATCTCTCAAAGTTCGTAATTCTAAGCCAAGTCAAGGGCAGCCCTAGGAGTGTGAGGAGCTCACGTGCTGTGATGCAAACGCAGAGTTCCACGGAGTACACGAAGGCGCATCCAGCCTGGTCTTCCCTACCACAGGGCCACCATTCATAAAGCGGACGTGATGTGTGAGAAGACGTGAATAGCACTTAGACACGCGTTGTTAAACAGCTTCTCTTATTCACACCGACATCAGTATTTTACTAAAACTACTCAACCTAGAAATACTATGGGTGGCCAACAACTTAAACTTCATAATAAACAGAGCATGCCAGCTCCCCATTATCCACTTAGCCACCGCATCTTAAGTCTCCAAGTAACCACTTACTCTTCTGATTCTCTTCCGCTTTTTAGAGCGTGGCCTGGTCTCTATCCTCTGGACACTGCAGCGCACCAACAGCAGCAGCTCTTGCAGGCTGAACAACTTGTACACGAAATTCCCCTCTCGAGGAGCGAGATACTCCGAGGTGTCTTCCACGTAGTCCTGAAGCTCATATGGCAACCCTGTAAAGGTAATTTAAAGCTTTACTTTAAAGTACACATGACTTTTCATCACGGTATGGGATAGAACACTTCAATTAACTGTTTTTCAAGCCCCTGGCAATGGTCACATGTTTTTTTACTTGCTTCCTGACACTGTTGCTACCCTTCCTGTTCATTTTACTGGGACTGCAGTGGGGCGTTGAAATCAAAGCCCTAACTTTCTCTTCATTTTAGCTACTGCCTTCATCCACTCTAGGCAGAGTGCATATCAGTGAGACTTTATATTATGTGACAAGGAAAAAGTCTATGAAAAGAAATTTTATTCCCAGCCTAGGCAGAGCCGCAAAGCATAGCGGCAGCCCCGTGGGCAGCCCGTGTAGGTCAAAAGTGTTTGTCTTCATGACGCTGCGCTTGCTCCTCAGGAGCGTGGCTAGCAGACCGCACCTCTCAGAGCTGGCAGCCATGGCGGGCTGGCTCAACACAGCTACAACAGACCTCCGAGTATCACTGCAGGATGTGCTTAGGCTGCAGCACTGGCCACTAGAAACCGAAATCTTCAAGACTATGTAATGACTACAAAATAGCTGACAGTGAAGAACTAGGGAGAAAGAGCTAAAGAAAAGAAAAAGGTGGAACAGGTATGCTTACGTCCTTTTGGCTTCTGAAATGCAGAAGGCCACCCCGATTTCGGCCAACTGGTGGCGTGCAGAGGAGTCGAAGACTGCTCAGAGACAGGGGGCTGCTTAGAGTTTTCTACATTCATCAACAGCAACTCAGGCTCTTTCCTGGAAATTGGCTTTAAGAGTTCAGTCTGCATTTTTAAAATCTGTCCAACCGGATCAAACTTGGTGTACACTCGTTTGATTGGCTTTTTTAACACACACAACTCTTCAGGATTGCGGGTGACTCCCTGGCTCATCTGGTTTGCTGCAGACCCCTTTCCTGAGGAGGAACTTGGACTTGCTGGTCTAGAACTTAAGAGGGAGGTGGAGGCAGCTGCCTGCCCGTCCCCGTTGTTCCCACCCTCGGTGTCGATGATCAGGCAGTCCTCGTCCGTGTCACTGCCACATGGAAGGCCTCGCTCCGCTCCAGCTGCTTCTGAGGGAGCAGGCTTTTCCTTCAGCTTGTCTCTGTCCTCTAGGGCATGGAGTGCTCCTTCCCCAACACATGGCTCTCTTGTAGCCATGTCACGTGCATCACAGCCTTGAATTTCCTTAGGACCTTCCAGCTGGGAGGCTTCAGATGTCGGCAGGTCGCCGTCTTGTGCCATAGACTTGTTGGAACTGGACACCTTGTCACCACACACAAGTCCCTGGTCATCTTTATCTCCGGACTCCTTGGGACTGCTTTCCATGCTGATGACCAGCTGCTTCTCCTTCTGCAGCTGTTCCATCAGAATCCGAGATAAACTTCGAGAATTCTCACAGGCGTCTGCTGCAGCTGGAGCCCCAGGGGCTGCGGCTGCTTGGGGAGCTGGGTGAGTATCTGTCGTGATGGGGACTGAGCAAGCGCTCGCTGGGCCAGGTGACTCGGGAGGGTCGGTGGCAGTCACTCCAAAGGTCTCAAGTTCTGTGACATCATCATCAAAATCCAGGTCCAAGTTTGCCAGAGTCTCAATTTTTCGGTACTCGTTAACCTCACTGGGTACCTTGGAAGAAAGCGTAATGGTAAACCATTAGTCAAACCTGAAGGCCGCACCTCCCCTGTAACGTCCCTCCTGTCCCTCACACATGGTTCATGCTCTTAAATGTAGAAAGAGTGCGATGGCTCTGAAGGATTCTGCTTCGGTTGACAACGAGCTACTGGCAAACACTTCACCTCACTTCCTTACTGAAATGTCCATGAAAACACAAAATATCCTAATTGCAACAGCATAAGCAGTAGTGAACCATGAGCTTCTGTATCCTGAGAGGAACTCATACCACTGAAACAGACAGACAGGACTGCGACAGAAATGCAGGGCTACCCTGTGAGCGGCAGGTGTCCACTGACGCCCATTCCGCACACTCGCAGAGACCTGCTCTTACAGAACAGGAGAAAGAGGGCCGCTCCACTGCGTCAAGGAAGCAGCTTTGCGCTGCAGCCAGAGAAAAGGTTGTCAAACAGGGACTCTCCTTATCCACCCGCGAGGACAGATTAATGACATCAGCGAGGACAGACACAGCCAGGCCATGCTGTGTACACGGGAACAACGTCTTTGGCAGCAGGGTGAGACTGGCGCACATGGAGCCTAGGGGGCCCTTGGGAGGGGTGGGCCACACTGCGCCTTGCACCCACTGCATGTGAAGTGGAGTGCATGTGGTGTGCACCGCGCAGCCCGGTGTTTGCTGTGTCCAATCTGTGCCCTGTGAGCATCCGACAGAAGTTCTGAGACTTCACGTTCACCTGAACGAGTCTCCCACACATAGCTTTATGCGATTTCCACAAAGGAAGGTTTTGTTTTCATCGGACAGATCAACAGTGTTCATCTCTCTCGGGTATGTCACACTTCAGACACTCCGCAGGTCTTCCTGTTATGCTGAATTATGACACATTATGTGGTGTCAGCACACCCACGTAATACGTGGAACGGGAGAACACTGGAGCTTCTTTCGACCTGGCTGGCTTCCTGCCTGCCGCCCAGCCTCCCTGGGCCTCCCTCAGTCCCTGCTAGCCAGTGTTTCCTACTCCTAGGAGCGCAGCTCCTTCGGATTCCACCTAAGGGAGAAGTGTACAGCTGCTGTCACTCAGCGTTGGGCTTAACTCCTGACCTCCGGGTGCCTCTGCGGTGCTCTCAGGGCCGAGCAGCGGGCCCAGGCGTCTGTCCTCCAGCTTTCTATGTGCCCACCCGCCGGTGGCCACCCACACCTGAGCCTGGCTGCCGTGAACACCGCTGCGATGCATGGGAGCACGCTGGTGTCTCCTTCATGGGCGCTCCTTTCCTCTGAATGCTGGTCCAGAAATGAGACCGATTGCGTGGGAGATCTGGTTCTCCATGTTCCTGAGGCACTGACGCCCCACTTTCTGGAGTGGCTGCAGTCACTGGTGTTTGTAGCCACACATCCTGGCCGTTCTCTACCTCCTCGCCAGTATTTGTCATTTTCTATCTTTCTGATTTATGCACTCTCAGGAGAAATGCTATCTCGCTGTGGCTTTAAGTGGCACACAGAAGTCAAACATACTACTGCTGTGCATGTAGGGCAGTGGTTCTCAACCTTTCTAATGCCATGACCCTGCAATACAGTTCCTCATGTTGTGGTGACCCCAAACCAAAAAATAATTTTGGTGGCTACTTCAAAACTGTAATTTTGCTACAGTTATCATTTGGAATGTAAATACCTGAAATGCATCATGTATTCTCATTGCTACAAATCAAATATAATTTAGACATAGTGATTAATCACAAAACAATATTTAATTATATGTTGAGAAATATTTATTACTAATTTCAATAAATAACATTTCACCATGGCATACCATGGTTTTTTTTCTTTTTTTTTTTGAGACAGGGTCTTGCTATGCAGTTCAGGCTGGCCTTGAGCTCACTTTGGTAGCCCAGGCTGGTCTCGAACTTGCACCAATCCTCCTGCCTCAGCTTCCCAAGTGCTGGGATTACAGGTGTGTGCCACCATGCCTGGCTCATAGCATGGGTTTATTTTTATTTTTATTTTTTTTTTGTGGGACCAGGGTTCGAACTCACGACCTTGCACTTGCCCAGCAGGCACTTGTGCCTCGGAGCTATCTCCCCAGCCCCTAGCATGGGTTTAAATATGTATTTTCCGATGGCTTTGGGCGACCCCTGTGTTTTGGTCATTCAACCCCCATTGGGGTCGCGACCCACAGGTTGAGAACCCCTGATGTAGTGCTTCCCTATGCGCCCAAGCGGAAGGCTATACTTTTTAACTACTAAGTCTAACATTTATTTATCTGGCACAGGGTGTCGCTCTGCAGCTCACTCTGACCCTCCTGCCTCAGCCTCCCCAGTGCTGGGGTTATAGGCATGTGCCACCACGCTCAGCTTCGGTGGTTGCCACAGCATTCGGTACCGGGCATGGAAGCTGGGTCCTTGCACTCACCAGGCAGGCACTTAGACTGCCAAGCTATCTCCCCAGACCCTTAACGCTAAGTTCAGAGATCTGCAGTAAAATTACATTCCTAAACAATAACCAAGTACACTGCTCTAAGAAAAGAAAAACAAAAACATTACATACGTCCATTTCAGATGTGTACTCTTCGGGTCTATCCATAAACACTGCAGAAACCGGGACAGAGGTGTTTTTGGACATCATGTACTTCAGTGGGACTTCGTGGAACATTTGATTTCTCTCTCTCATCGTCATTTTCTTCTGAGGAAGTGGGGAATTAATATAAATTACTTTAATTGGTTTGGAACCTTCAAAGAGAAACAGAAAACGGGAGGCAGGGGATGAGTATCTAGTTGTGTTATTTCTTAGAAAACAAGGTTGTGGGGCTGGGGAGATAGCTCAGCAGGCTAAGCACCTGCCTGGCAAGCACAGACGTGGGTTTGATCCCTGGTACTGCATGCTGTGCCAGCCCAGAACCTCGACACCGAAACCAGGTATGGTAGCCCCTGTCTATAATGCCACTGCCGGGAAGGCTGAGACGGGAGGATCAGTATGAGTTTGAGCTGTATACTAGAGCCCTATATCAAATATATACATACGTACACACATACATACATACATATTTAAAAAAACACATGGTGTATCATGGAAGGATCCTGATGTAAAGAGACAGGGCAGGGAGGAGGATGCCTCATGTGACTACTTCTGGGACCAGAAGACTGGGAAGTCCCTTAAAAATCTTTGAAGACTTCTGAGCTTCAGTGTTAAATTGTACATTCTACTAAGGACAAGAAAACGAAACTCTTAACAGAATGGCTTTCTAACACGTTTAAAAGTAATTTTCTTTCTTTTTTTTTTCTGAGACAAGACACTCATTTCATAGCGCAGGCTGCCTTGCACTTGCGGTGATCCTCCCGCCTTGGCCGTCCAGCGCCGTGGTTGCCGCAGAGGACCGGCACCCCTGGCTCCGGCTCTCGTGCTGAGTCTTCCTGTCACACCTACTCAGTTTATAGGAATTTGCAAGAAGCAATGACGTTTTTGCCACAGAGAATACACTACATTGAACTCTAAATCCTCTTTCAGTGGACATAAACTTCTGTGTATTGTACTTACATTGTTATGCTTAACAATGTTATTTTTTTTTTTTGTGAGACCGGGGACTAAACTCAGGCCCTTGTATTAGCCAGGCAAATGCTTATTCTAATGAGCTATTTCTCCAGCCCCCCAATTAATGAAACATTAGTACAGATATACTTCAACTCTGGCTAAGTACAGCGTTCCTTCCTCTTTCAGAAGGATGGCAGCTGGCTAGCATTTCCAAAAATTTGGACTAGGCCATCAGGACCTCTCTCACTTCCTAACCGAGCGAAGGTCCTGTACACCTAATACTTCATTGAGGAGTGGCAAGTCAGGGTGTTATTTTGGTATCAGGAATCAAGCTCATGACCTTGTACTGGCCAGGCAAGTGCTATGCTGCTGAGCTTTTGTTTTATTTGTTTTGCTTTGTTCTGTTTTGTTTTTTTGAGACAGGGTCTCATTGTGTAGTTCAGGCTGGCCTTGGACTTACTCGGTGGCCCAGGCTGGCCTTCCTGCCTCAGCCTCCCAAGTGCTGGGATCACAGACATGAGCTGCCATGTGTAGCTCAAATTCCAATGTTAAATCTGACTCCTCCTTAAACCAAAATTTAAATTTTATATTACAAAGACAACCTACAGTTAGACAGCTAATGCACTTCCAGTGTTTTTTTTGGGTACTGGGGATTGAACCTAGGGCCTTCACACTGTACCCTCCTGCAACCCTATCTTATTTTTAGACAGTTGCCTTACTAAATTACCAAGGTAGGGAGGGGCTCATGCCCATGATCCTCCGGCCTCAGCTTCCTGCAGTGCTGGGATTACGGCTATGTACCACCACGCCAGGTCTGACATGCCCTGTAAGAGCCCCATTTGATACAGTAAATCACAAACCTGCAACAGGTATCACCTGAACGCAGACTGGAATCTCCCACTGCTCTTTGTAGTCCGGTCCATGATTATTTAATAAAGTGAACAACGCCTGGCTTGTCAGAGCTATCTGAGGGTGGTATCTGGAAACCAGCTTCCCCGCATTTGGATCTTTACTAATATCCTGAAAAACAATGTGTAACTTGTAACTTCATTGCAGCCACTGAAAATCTGACACGATAATGAAAAGAAGGGGGAGGGGACTCTATGCAGGGGACTGCAGAGCCACAGGTGATAGTTTTGTGATGCAGAGATTACTACTTACATAGTGCATCGCTTCAGCTACCTGCTCGGGGCTCTCGGTGGGGGATGGGCTGCTTCTCGAGAGCTTCAGTACCACAGGCATAGAGGGGAGTACTGTTCTCACAAATTTTACACTGCCCTACATAAGCAAAAAATGACGTTACTGTAAAAACCATGACGTTCTTCTAAGCAAGGTATCTGCTATCACAGGCGCTCTTGAATGACATTTACCATTAACAGATAGAATAGCTAGAAATGTCAAATATAGAGCCTCCTTTAAGCTAAGAAGCTCATTCAGGTTTTTACCTGACCTTGCTAGGTTTTTTTGGTTTTTTTGGTTTTAAAGATCTAAGAGAAGGACTAGAAATCTCCCTGCCCCAAAATTCCACCTTCTCTTTTGGAAGCAGACTCAGCAGCAAGCAGTGGAACACTCCCTCGGCCTACTTAGGCCTGCGGGTACTTCCTTTATAGAAAGGGGGCTTCCTAATTCCATCTGGAGGCATTAAGGAAGATGGGACGTAAGCAAGAAAGGCAGGGGGTGGTGCTGCTTTGAGAAAGTCAAATGTTTGCATCTGTCAAGTGAAGGGACTGGGGCACGCGTCTGTGCTACGTCGTCGGTCTTCTCATTACTGCGCAACAACTGAGCCACACGGCAGAACCCACACGCGACACACCTGCCACGAGACACACCTGCCACGGCACACTGACAGAAGCTTACCCTTTCAGTCAGCAAACCTTACCAGCGCGAGAAGGGTTTTCTCTAATTTTAATCCTGTCCCTATTCTGAATGGGAAGAACCCCATCAAGCTGGTGACTTCGTGAAGAGTGTAAAGTTCTGGATAATTTTTTACTTGTTCAATGCAAGCTCTTAAAATTTGCTAGAAAATAAAAATGAAGGAAAATCACATTTGTGTTGTATTTCTCTAACAATGCAACAAGAATATTTTAGTCACATGCGGAACTATGTAATTCTTCACTGCAACAGTTAAGCATTGCACCAATCAAGCTTCTGACAGGCCAGGCATACTGTGTATTCTTTGATTTCATCTTTTATTTTTCATAACAAATTTTTAACCTAATTTCCTAAAATACTGATATTTAATAATACTAAAACCTTATTAAATTTTAAAATTAAGTAGACAAGACACATATTTGCTTTATATTTAAGAAACTGTTACAGAAATAAAAGTCGCGTAAAAATTCCAACACAATGTACCTCCATGGAAGCAGTTACAGGACTGCTTAGAAATAAGTCTGATGCTCTCAAATGACTCCCAAGCACAAGGAATTAATGAAGCAGTTATCTTACGGCAGTAGTTCTCAACCTGTGGGTCGCAACCTTGGCGGGGGCCGAATGACCAAAACACCGGGGTCGCCTAAAGCCATTCTGAATCATAACTGTAGCAAAATTACAGTTTTGAAGTAGCCACCAAAATTATTTTTTGGTTTGGGGTCACCGCAACATGAGGAACTGTATTGCGGGGTCACAGCATTAGAAAGGTTGAGAACCACTGTCTTACGGGTTACTGTCATCTACAATCTCAATAACAAAGGACACCGTTCTAAGTAATTCAGATGATGGAGTACTTAAGCATTTCCTTCTCTCCAGTTTCCCAGTATTAATGACGTATCAGGACATGTGACCAGGAAAGATGGCACACCCACAGCCACCCAAAGCGGACAGGCATCGCCACGACAACATGTGAATACTCCGAGCAGCACAGGCACTGACTGGTGAGAGCGCGTCCATAACTGAACACACCCACACACTGTCTTCTCAGATACGCGTTTCTTCTTCTGTCCATCCATGCTATCTTAGCCTCCCGCAAGGTGCTTCAGATCACAAGTTTTCAGCAATAAGCATAGCAATAATACACAGCTGCCTTTTCATTCTTAGCATCATAGCTCTTTCCCCTTTTCTAATTCCCGTTATCTTCCTTTTCTTTCTCTGTCCACATTTTTCAAGGCTAATCTTGATATGTAATTCAGGATTTCACTCACAGCTCATGCGGACATGGGCCAGTAGCAAAGAGCTATACTTGAAAACCTTAGTCAAGGGTCAGGGGTTTAGCTCAGTGGCACAAGGACCTGGCTGGCAAGTGCAAGGTCCTGAGCTCAATTCTTGGTTCCCCTCCCCACCCCCGCCACCCAAAAAACTACCCTCAGTCAACCAAAAGCCCATGTTTGCACAGTTTGGCTCCCTGTTATAAGATTTATGCTCCTCTGGTATGGCAGTCATTACAAGAATCTGAACACACAAAAACAGCACCAAGCAGCTGTGTGACACCAAGGCCATTCTGGCGCTGCTTAGAGCACTGCTCTTGGTAGGACTGTGGATGTTGTCACAGAACTTCTCTTAGTCCTGCTTGGCAAGAGAGGCAGAGGAGCACCACCACCCGCACCCTCGTGCGCAGCACCCACAGGTCGTCGTCTGCAGACTGTCCCAAGTGCTTTTACTTTCTACACTTCCAGTGAAAGCTGTCAACCAAGCTCTGAAAATGTAAAATGGAAAGTTCCAGCAATAAGCAGTTCACAAGTCTTCAGTTCTGTGCTCTCTTGGAGTGTGATCCATGTTTCACCGCCATCCCGCTCAGGAAGGAGGCCACCCTTTCTTCAGCTGGGTTTCTATGCTGATGGCCATTGTGGCCAGCAGCTATGCTTAGGCCCAAGCAAGACAGCCCTCAGCCGCCTAGAAGGCGACTGCACCGCCTCTGCCGGTTGCCTCGGGTCACTGCACAAGCGGCCACCTAACGTCATTACCAGTGGGATGAAATCAGTGTGGGAGAGATTGTGGAGGGACAGTACATTCACGTGACTTGGTCATAACTACTCCTCCTACTGATTATTGCAGTTAATCTCTTACTGCGCCGAGCTTACAAGGCAAACGCCATCACACACTCGTACGCAAGTGAGAGGTGGAGCGCGAGGGGTTTGTTCCTCCAGGCGCATCAGGCCCCTGCTGAGGGCCTCAGGATGCACCTGTTGATGAGAAGGGACTGCTCCAGGTATGAGAGCCACTAAGGACACAAACTACACACGCGTCCACACTGTGTCCATGGTTTGGGGTGTAACAACGTAGCTCTGCTCACCTCTGTCAGATGCTGAGCGTCACAAGACAGCGTGTCATAGTCCTGTGCACATTTCTTTGCAGAATTTTGCAAGAATTTTAGGAATTCGGTAACTTCTTCATTTACATGCTTTTTCATATCCTGATTTTTAAGAAAGTAGATATGTCTTGAAATAAAACGTTTCATTAGAAAACAATTCCTTATCAATCACTACTCTAGAAACTTGAACTTAAAAAAGTAACAAATCCAAAGCAAAAACTACAAAGGAGAAGTTCATGAAGCTTATTATAACAGTGACATAAGAACAACCATGGTACTAAAAACTCTAAGGCCTAGGACTGTATCCTGGTGGTACAACATGCACTCAGCACATATGAGGCCTCGGGTTCAATCCCCGGCGCAAAACCAAAATGACAAAAAGCTTTTTTCTTTTGGTCTTTTTGAGACAGGGTCTCCCTATGCAGTTCAGGCTGGCCTTGAGCTCACTTTTGTAGCCCAGGCTGGTCTCGAACTCGCACCAATCCTCCTGCCTCAGCCTCCCAAGTGCTGGGATTACAGGCGTGTGCCACCACGCCTGACTCACAAAAAGATTAAAAAGTTCTACAAAAAAGAAAAGCAAATGACTGGTAGTAAAACATATACTTAAGAATTAACAATTTCATTTTCAAAAAGGAGAAAAATAAGCACTATAATTGTAAGATACAAAACAAAAGTAGTTTATAGTCATGGAAAATACTTATTTTAATAGGTAATTACTGTAAATTATGGCAAAAAAAAAAAAAATCACCATTTTTATGTCCAGTAAAAACAGAAAAGGTCATGGTTCATATTAGTAAAAATGAATTCAAAGAAAACTTTACAGTTGTGATACAAGCAAAGTGGTTGAAGCCTTTTTTTTTTTTCAGAACTGGGGATCAAACTCAGGACCCTGCACTTACTGGGCCGGTACTTGTGCCCCTGAGCTATCTCTCCAGCAGCACAGTTTAAGCTTTTTTTTTTTTTTTTTTTTTTTTTTGTCTTTTTGAGACAGGGTCTCACTATGCAGTTCAGGCTGGCCTTGAGCTCACTTTTGTAACCCAGGCTGGTCTCAAACTCACACCTATCCTCCTGCCTCAGCCTCCCAAGTGCAGGGATTACAGGCGTGCGCCACCACGCCCGGCCAGTTTAAGCTTTTTAAAGAAAAATTTACCCATGTATAACTGTAGTTCAAGGCTTTAAAATTAGGTATCTTTTACCCAGAAATTTTACTTTTAAGAGTTTCTCTTAAGGAAAACAATTGCAGACATGAAGATTTTGCTAAGCAGATGTTCAGCACTGCATCATTTATGTAATTGGATATTGATTAAAGCTGCAAAGACGCAAGGCCTTAACAGTCTCTCAAGATGCTGTATGACGTTCTCTCGTCAACAGCAGAGATGATCTGGAGACTCGCTGGCAGCGAGATGTCTCACTTTTCCATTTTCATAAATATGCCACTAAGATAATAGAAGAAAATTAAACTACCCCGACTGAGCGTTTGCCACTGCGGCAGCAGACGGGACACGCACCAGGTACTGCAGGCGCTCGCTCTCGTTCACGGCGGTGGCTTTGGCACTCACAGGCGTCTTCGAGTACTTGGCCAACAAGTCCACGTAGCTCCTCTGCTCTCTCTGGGAGAAGCGAGAGAAGCGAGGATAGGGCACTCTTGGCTTTGGCAGAAGAACCATTCCAACTCGGGCTTTAACGTTCTCCTTCGCTGGAGCTGCTGAACTAACTGCCACTTCATTTTCTACAGAACTTGCTGAGGCATTCAAATTTCGCTCTATTTGGCTGGGGAAAAAAAAAACAATTTACCAATCCATGTTTTTCACGTGAAGATTACTATCACGGCTCTCAATCCCAAGGGAGAATACAGCGTGATTAGCTGAGTAAGTTCCGGATTATTATCTAGCTCTGCCACCTGCATCCTGATGCGCAGCCTTTCTGCACAGACCCGGTGTTCTGCGGGATGCAGCCCGGGTGAGGTTGCCGCCAAGCTCCTGCTGCAGGGAAGCCGCAGACGTGCTGCTCCACTCGCCCAAAGGGCGAGCCTTCCCCCCTCACTCAGAGGGGAGTCACTCTGTCCACCATGTCCGCGTCTGCACTTCACCGCAACGGCATTTGGGCTTTTACACCTAACTTCTTCAGGAAGGGCATCAGGTAATGAGGGAAACGGAAGCCGTAAGAACAGGAAGGGTCAAAGTGAAGTTAATGAATTTGCCGATGCCAATTTTTCTGGTCTACTTGCTTCAAGGATTAAGCAGGAAACTCCAACTGTGCACTGTACTCTCTGGAGGCCCCGGAGCTTTGGCAGCCCCACCATGCCCTTAGTCATCTAGACGGCTCGGGCCTGGGGAGCAGTCCTATGCTTTTAGGGACCCAAAGGGGAAATTCTGGTGCAACTATAGCGACATAGCAGGAGAAGGTGGTTAAGAGTTAGAGAACTTGTTTCCAGATTTGTTTTTGAAACGCTACCTTCAATTTGCAAAAATCACCTTATCGCTTCCACAATACCCTGGACCACAACTGTCCTCGCTTGATCGCAACCCCTCTATTTTCTTGCTGCTGTTACTGTTTTCTACATTTTCAGTAAGATAATTGGAACTGGCACCTGGGGCTGCATGTCCTTGGCCTCTGCACGATCTGGCTCCAGACGAAGTAGCACACTCAGAGAAGGGACATGAACAAGGAGGAAGGCACCTGCCATCTCCAGGCCTCCATTCCTCAGCGCTCACTGACCCTACACGTGCAGCCTGTGCTAACCAGCGGGGTACAAGAAACACAGGGCACAGCAATTCTGCTGTCCGGGGCTGGAAGGTTGGGCGGAATGGGCGAGTGGGGCAGGAAGGACAGCAGGGGCTCGTCGGCGCAGTGCGACCTCCTCGAGCGTAGGCTTTGCAACTGAGTGCACGGCAGGATGGCAGAGAAGCCGCTCCAACATCACGGTGGGGGCGTGAGAAGGGAGGCGAGGCCCACAGAGCGGTGACTCCCAGCCCCCATGGTCTCACTTCAGGGCACTGCGGAAGCTGTAGGTGCAACTAGGGTGTCACAAAGAGCGAAGCTTAAAAGCATCAAGCGGTGAGAAGTGCGGGGTCCTGGGTGCTGTCCTGCCCTGCACACCTGCTAAGGGCACGTGGTCGGCTACGAGCTCTAACCTGAGTCCCACTCACCCTTACAGGGGCCGTGACTGTTCTGCTGTGATCCTACCTTTCTGCTCTCAACAGCCTGGGGATGTCAGAGGCGCCCGGCCCGACTTCATCACGGTCGCTGCTGTGCAGCTCCTGGGGCAGGCGCACCTGTGCATTTCCGGAATCATTTACTTTATGCCATATTCATATATTTAGGATGCGTTATTTTTAAAAGTCTGTGATAATTATTAGCTACTAATTTCACTTCAGGCTAGTAAAGGAAATGCCTTGATGGCTTTCACCTGGTCAGGCTGAGCATTACAAATGCAGATGTACGTCAGGGCAAAGGGCGAGCTCTGCGCACCCAAGACGAGCGCTGCCTTGTTTCACGCCAACTGCGTAAGGCTAGAACAGGTACGGGAGAAATGTCAAGACCCAAAGACAGCACAAAAAAAATTACCTAGTCCTCCCAAATCAATGCAACTCACTTAGGGCTATGGTACGAATGCAAAGCTAATCAAAAAGCTGCTTAGTTACTGGGAAAAAATTGCGAAAATTACAATTAGGGTGCTCAGACTGGCTCGGAAAATAATGCAGGTACAAGACGACATATGTAGCTGCTATAGTTTGTTCAACAACAGTAGAAAAACAAGCACATCTCAGGTTAACAGAATGAATACTAACTGCTGATCTTGGAAGAAATGTAGGATAGCAAATTGACTTCTCACCAGAAAACGTCTGGAGAGCAATTCAAACCTAAGGGCACTGTGTCCGCCACCCTTAACGGCGCTGCTTTCCAGCTGTCTCCCCGAATATGAGAACGTGTCTGTCCTCCTGGCACAAACTGGCAAACTTAATTAAGCTGCTGCTGCCACAACATGCTGACTCAGACGTGCCAGGGCAGGCATGTTGGGGCGTGCCAGCGGCTTAAACTGGCCGCAGTCTGCGAAGAACGACCGGACAGCGCATCAGGATGGCGTCCCAGGCAGCGAACGCTGTCAAAATCCCCATCAGAGCCCACACCAGAGGCGCCGGGCAGGCTTTCTGTACCTGCGCTCACAGCATTCTATTTTATTCCAGTTGATAGGTGGAAGTTTCCTCCCTTCATTTTGTCAACTGCCCCTCTTCCTTTACTGAGAGGTTCTGTGGGGAAAGGCAGAACCCCAAATCTCCAGCTTATACTACTCCATGTCAGCGGCGTTGGCAGCCTTCTTAAAAGTAGCTCTCGGAAACAATATTGCTGATCTTCACATCCACGCTGTGTATTTCCTCAGTTTGATTTCTTTTCCATAATGACTAAGTCACAGCCACTTTTGAGTTAGCTCAGTGGTTTAAGTGCCTACATAGGCAATCCCAATCAGGCACTGGGGATAGGGGTTCGATCCTTAGACTCACCACTGAGGCAGGCTGAGCCAGCCAAAAAAAAGAAAATCCTTCCCAAACAGCTGAGTCACAAACTCAGCTGCTTTCTGCTTAAAGCTACTTTTCCCCTAACTGGCCTAAAACCCACTTAGAAGTATGTGTAACCAGAATTTATTTATTTATTTATTTATTTATTTATTTATTTATTTATTTATTGTGGGACCGGAGTTCAAACTCATGACCTTGCACTTGCCAGGCTGGCACTTGTGCCATGGAGCTATCTCCCCAGCCCCTCAAATTTTTTAATTTTAAATGTAAAAAATTATTTTTTATTTAAATAATTTTATATGATTAATAAGATTATAACGTACAACTCCAGCGGTTCTTTCGTAAACATATTTGGACTATAATATGGAGGGTAAAAGGAAAACCTTATGTGGAATGAAGAGCACAGTCCTCTAGGCCAGGCATGATGACACAGCACTCAGGTGGCTACGGTAGAGGGAAACTGAGTCCAAGGCCAGCCTGAACTCAGAGCGAGACCCTGTCCCCAAAACCAAAAAGGAACCCTTCTTGTGAGAGGATAAGGAGTGAATAAAAGCTTCCTATTGTTAAGAGCAGTGTGATGAAAGGTGTCTGTGCTTTCCAACACATCAGAGAGTACGTAAGATGAAAAATGAGAACGTTTCACACTCTCTCTGGTATTCTCAGTAAGAAAACAGCTGAACACAAGGGTCTGGAAAGCTACCCCTCACTACAGCAATGCTTAAGGAAACACAGTTGGGGCACGGAAGTCTAGAAATGGAACAATGCCATGGGCCTTCACTGTTTCTGTATCAAAAGGTAAATTATGCTAGTAAATTCTTCTGTGTTGTACAGAAATCTAAGAAAGGCAAGCGGATTGCGAGAGGGGAAGGAAGACTTCGGGAGTCTGGCTGACCGACCGGCACCCAAGGCCCCACTGCCTGCCCTTGTGGAGCAGTGGGGCTGAAGCCAGGGCTCTGCACTCAACTGCAACCCCAGTCCTACTTATTCACCTATCTCCTTCAGAGACAGGGTCGTGGGGCTGGAGAGATAGCTCCATAGCACAAGTGCCTGCTGGGCAACTGCAAGGTTGTGAGTTCGAACCTTGGTCCCGCAAATAAATAAAATAGAGACAGGGTCGTGGTCTCACACTTGCAGCCCTCCAGCCTCAGCCCACTAGGACAAGGGGGTCACAGGCCCTGTCCTCTGCCTCAGATGCAGCCAGGCTGTCACCCACACCTATGCAGGCTGCACAGAGATGACCCGAGAAAGAGCAGTATTTTTTGGTACTGGGAATAGAGAAGCAGTGGAACGATGAATAAAATCAGTATTAAAATATTTCACTGTGAAATGTAAGTGAGAGAAAACCTGAACAGTGGTAAGAAGACTTTTCATGAAAGGTGAAGATGTAGAGTCCCTCGATGCCAGGAAGCTCCAATATGACAGGCATTCTTTGAGTCAATAAAATGAACACCTGGGTGTGGTGGTGCATGCCTGTAGTCCCAGCATTTGGGAGGCTGAGGCAGGAGGATTGATGTGAGTTCAAGACCAGCCTGGCCTAAAAAAAAGTAAGGTCAAGGCCAGCCTGAACTGCACAGCGAGATCTTGTCTCAAAAAGACAAAAAAATAAAACAAAGTAAAATAATAAAATGAAATAAAATAGAGACAAACTTCTTTTTTTTTTTTGGGGGGGGGGGGCAATACCAGGGATTGAACTCAGAACCTTGTACTCGCCAGGCAAGTACTTATTCCATTGAGCTATCTCCCTGGCCTCTGTAATTTTTTTTTTTAAAACACATTTACTACAGGGTTAACAACGCTTCACTACACAGATGGGACTGGTGGCAATTCTCCCATTTTCAGCCTCCCACGGCACGTGCCACCACACCCAGTCTCCCCTCAGTGCACCCCAGGGGCAGGGCCAACACTGCATGCTGTGGATGGAACCCTGGTCCCGCAATTCTTGAATTGGTCAATTTTATGAAATTGTCTCTTAAGAAACAACACAAATGGAACCACAGAAACGCTTGAAGCTCACAGGTGCGTGTACTTAAAGGGTCCATCAACTTCCTAAAGCTGACAACAGTAAAGATCTGAAAATGTGCCTATCTCACAAAAGTTTTTAACACCAACCTGACAGTTCATACCAAGATAAATACGCACACACCTTCCACTTACAAAACTGTCATATTCGTACAAGCACATGGGAAATGAGCACGACTACCAATAGGTCACTTAAAATTATCTATGTATCAACAGAATATGAAATAGCTGCTGAAAAGAGGTCAAACTACAAGAATTAACTTAAGAATTTGAGCACAGTCCATTGGGAGGGGGCAAGCGCAGTGCAGGCAGCTGTGAGTCCTGTGCTCCTCTTGCATTAAAAAAGAAGGGGCACGTTAGTGTGTGCGTGAATTACAATCCACGCACACCCACACAAGCTAGGCAAACCCCACAGACACATCCTCGATCCTCCCAAGCTCACATGTAAAAATTGGGTCCAGAGTGCAAAGTAAGTACGTGTGAAGCACCCCAGGGAGTCTCCTCCTTGGCTGTTAGCAGCAGCATGGAGCAAAGGCAGCGGCAGGGCTGAGAAACAACGTGGTAAGTCAAGCAGCAGGAAGAGGAGCCTGAGAGCAGGAAGCACCCAGCCAGAGCTCACCGCTGCCCAGAGGGGGGCAGCCTCAGCACAGCAAGGGTGGAATGGAGATTAGTTAGAGCGGGTGGTGGGTATCGAGCAGGCACGGGGGCTAGGCAGCAAACGGAGCTTTTCCACCTGGCTTCCTCCATGTAATCAATCTGTGCCTGCACTGGGACCCTAAACATACTTGTGCTTAATTTCTGGTAGAGAGAGCCACTTATACAATGTACTGTTTTGGTCCAGGGAATCGAAGCAGGGATCTTGTGCTTGCCAGGCAGGTGCTGAGCGGCTGAGCCGCTGAGCTAGAGCCCAGCCAGCCGGACCTGCTACGGTGTCAGATGCTCTCCCCACGTCTCACAGACTGTCTTGCTCCTTTTCTCCCAGAAGGCGTAGATACATTTCTAAAGAAGTCCAAGTACAAATGAGGAAAGATGTCGGCCACAGTCTGGACTTGAACCAGACTTTGGGATCACCAAAGGCAGGGAAAGCTGCACACACTGAGATCCTGATCAAGATGACTGAAAATGGGACATGGGGACACGGGGGACAACAGCAGAGGAAGCCAGGAAGGCAGGGAAAGGTGGGCGTCAGACACCCCCATGAGAAAAGAGCAAAGGATGAAGGTAAACAGAGGCCCATGGGAGGCCTTGGCTGGCTGCTCTGCTGCCAGGCTCCCACTTAATCCACTGTGGAGCAGAAAGTCAGTCAAAAGGGAAAGAGCTGCTACCACAGGATGGTGAGCCGGAAGAACGACACAGGTGAATCATGGGAATGTCTCTGTGATAAACATGTACCAATCGAGAAGAGCGGGGAAGATGAGGCTGTACACGCTGGGGCATGGAGGAAGCCCGAAATACTGACTTTGATGAAAAAGCAGACTGCAGAAGACCTTTACAATACTCTGCTCTTTATAGGATGTCCCATTTTGTGTGTCTTTAGGTTCTGCTCATGCACGCAGAAACATAAAGAAGTGTTAGCAGTCGTTTTCTTGGTGGCGCACGCCTGTAATTCCAGCACTCGGGAGGCTGAGGTGGAAGATCTTGTGAATTCAAGACCAGCCTGGGGTACAAAGTGAGCTCAAGGCCAGCTTGAGCTGCACAGTGAGACCCTGTCTTGAAAAAGACAACAAACAAATACATAAATAAATTTCTACCATTTGAATGTGTAGTAAAAGAAAATATAGGGGGCTTTTGGGTTAGCTCAGTGGTTTAAGTGCCTGCGTGGGCAATCCCGGTCGGGCACAGGATACAGTGGTTTGATCCCCACACCCATTCCTAAGGCAGCCTAAACAGGCCAAAAAAAAAGAAAAAAAGAAAAAATAAAATTCTATCAGAAAAATAATTGCACATGAAAACATGAATAAACACATTACCTGTTAGACAAAACAAACAGTTCTTTCAAACTTGGAGCCATGGAATGTTCTTTGTAGTTTTCTCGAGAGAAAAATGTTTTCAGGCCGTTTTTGGGGGAAACATCCCTAGGAAATAAAATAACTTACTTGTATGTGATAATTCGAAAATCTCGTACTAGACAGTTCTGTGCAATGGTACAACTGTAACTCAGGACCAAATGTCCAATGCTCCTGACCCCCACCTCCACAATTCTCTGGCAATCGCCTTTTAAGATGTGTCATTTCATGTACCGGCTTGTGACCTGGATGTCTTATTTCTCAGGTAGCTTTGGGCTCAGGCCAATCTGGAGCTCCCCCAGCCCTACGCTCACCCTTTCTTTTCCTGCAGCACTCAACTAGGTAAATGGCAGAGAGACTTCAGTGTTAAAGACACAATCACCCAGAGCCTTTCAGAGACTGGGCTCATCTCTGGCTGTGGGATCTTACCTCAAGATCTTGGTGAAAAGAGTCTCTTTTGGAATGTTTTTCTTTCAAGCACTATTGTGCCAGACCCAAAAATAGAAAATCCTACTTATCTTTAATGTGTTAGATGGGACAAATGGGGTGCCTTTGGTAAAATCACCTCTGAAGCGATACTTGGCTTTTCATAAGGCCCTCATGAACCTAGAGGAGCAAGTTCTAGCCAACGCTCCCCGTGTTGCAAGTACCTCCATGATGCTGACTGAATGAGGGAAACAAATTGAAAGCACCTGAGAATCATTAATCTAGTTAAGGACCACAGTTAGAGCTTTGCGGGAAGCCACGGTTTCCAGGGTTACCACCCTGTGCAGAGTCTAAGCCACACCTCCTGCACCTGGCCTGCACATTAGTGCCTTGTCAGCAGGACAGACAGTCCTGGCAAGGCACACTGATGTAACTCCTAAAATCTACCAGGAGCCAGGACATAGCTCAGTGGCATCAGGGCCTGCCTGGCAAGCCCAAGATGCCTACAAGAGAGCACTCTAGTCAAACATAACCTCTATCTGTCCCTGAGCTCAAATGGCAAAGTTGAGGACATGTGCTGTACATTTAACTATTAATGCTCTTATGGGTGTCTGCTCTGATCAAAGTACTAACGTTAAAACTGGAATTTTCTGTTTTCAACCAGTGAAAACCTGGCCCTTCCCCTTTTTTTTTTTTTTTTTTTTTTTTTTTTTTGTGACCCTGGAGAGTAACTCTAAGATCCTTGTGCTTTTCTAGAGACACGGCTGACCTTGCACCTGTGATCCTCCTGACAGTCTCTAGAAAAGCTGGCAGTGCAAGCATGCATCGAGTCCTGCTTAGAAAGGGGCCTGCTGTATAATATCTCATTAAATTCTAAGATTCCTACATATCATTGTGGAAAAAAAAAAAGTTGAGGACCACAGGGTCTGTGAGCCCCTTTGGGAACAAGAGTATTTTTGCAGTAAGTTATTACTCAATGTACTGATTTAATAATCTTTGAGCCAGCTATCACTTAAAAAGATCTTTGGAACCTCTGTGTGATCTCTGTATTCTCCTTGGTTGGCGCAGTAAATATGGGTTTAAATGACCTAAAGGAGAAATATGTATTCGTTCAATACCAAACAATTACTTAACTGGTTTCTCCACTTAGGAAGTGCTCATGCACTTCTCAACTACAGACTACACTCTATATATTTAAAGATTAGTTGATTTAGACTATAATAGAACAAGAAGTGTGTCTAATTTTAAAGATTTCTTTTATTACTTGTATGGATCTTTTTTTTTTTTTTTTTTTTTTTTGAGACAGGGTCTCGCTCTGCAGTTCAGGCTGGCCTTAAACTCACTTTTGCAGCCCAGGCTGGTCTTGAACTTGCACCCATCCTCATGTCTCAGCCTCCCAAGTGCTGGGATTACAGGTGTGCATCACCACGCCCTTTTGTTTTAAGACAGAAGAAAATCCCAGCATTTCCTGTTACAGTTTGTGACTAGATGCGCCGCCAGAGCCTCATGCAGTCACTGGATGGATTTCTAGAGTTTGTGATTAATTTGTAATCCAATGTGGGGATGATGAGGGTGAGCGCTGCTGGGACTAGGGTATAAAGGCTACGACTGGCATGGGGCAAATGGTCTGAATGCAATCTAAGGAACAGAGGCTTGCTCTCTGCCTCTGCTGCTACAGCAGCTGCAGCTCCTCCCTTTTCGCTCTTGCTGTTTTGCTGTTTTCTGGAGCCATGAACGGCTGCCCTCTGCAACGTGCCAGCCTCCCTTGGAGCCGGCTGATTATGAACTGAAACCTCCACAAACTAAGCTAAATAAACTCCTCCTTCCTTAGTTTTGGGTGCCGGGTATTTTGTCCCAGCAATGAGAGAAGTGCCCAAGACATCCCTTTAGAAGAGACCAATGCCACACCCACGGTGAAATCCTAAATCACAAGGGCTCAGTACATGAAGACAAGAATAGGGCAAATGCCTCGGCCAGGAACTTTATCTTGTTTCTGCGGGCCAGAAGCTACCTTCTGCTAGGTCATCCGCCAGCCCAGACTGGGTCCTGCTCTCTGATTTGGAAGGAACAGAACTTACCAGTTCAGCTTTGGTTCGCTCACGGTGACACAGGAGTTCATCCTTCTAGATCTCCACTGTAACTCTAGCGCCCAATTCTGCTGAAGCAGCGAAGGCTTCAAGACAGGCAGGATCCCTCCAGCATCTACACTGCACTGAGGAAAAGCGGATGATGGAATCAAAAGCAAGCCACTGGCTTGGCTAGGTACTACCTTAGGTGACAAGGAACCTGCGCCCAGTGTTGGCTGGCTGCGACCCCAGGATGGAACACTGCGGTCATGTAAACGTTCCCACGGGTGTGCACAGAGGAGCGCGAGTCAGGGCGTGCGGAGCGGGGGTTGCTTCCCATTTACCTCGGCCAGAAGCGCCGCCCTGCGGACAATGGCAGAACGGTGTCCCGCTGCCTGCCTACTGCACCGCGCTGCTCTGCTAGGCGCGCGTCTCGGCTCTCCCCTAGCGCTTACTGCCAACCTAAATCTGCTCGTTCCCCAGTCATCTACGGTTACAGCACGGAGTCTCTAGACCAGGCTCGGACGCCTGGTGTTCTTTGGACACCAAGAACCTGGGATCTAAGAACACAGCCACGCGGCGAGCCCGAGGTCGAGCAACGCGCGCACGGCCGCTCCGAGGCTTCCTCAGGGCTCGCGCCCCGGCCCGACTGATCTGTCACCCGGGCGGGCGGCTGCACAAGGCGGATGGCGACACAGCCCTCACTGAACGCTCCACTGGGCCCGGTGCGGGGCTTCGGAGCGCAACCGAGGCGGGGAGGAGACCGGACGGTGGGGACCGCAGCAGCGCAGGCCGCAGGGCCACCGCGATGCCCCGCGCGCCTCCGCCACCTGCTCGCTCGCGCGCCCTCGGCACGCACGCACGCAGCGCCGCACCCCGCAGCCCACCTGCCGCCCACCTAGCTCCGCCGCTAGGCCAGCCCGGGCGCGCCCTCCCGACACGCACACTCCGCCCCCGTGGTCCCCTTCGCAACCAGGAAGGGCCTCACTTAAAGGACGAGACCGCGCCGACGCAGCCTGCGTGATGACGCTGTGCGACGCCGGGGGCGGGGCCGCGTTCGCCTGGGGCTGGTGGCGCGCCGCGCGCGCTGTAGCTTCTTCCGCCCGCTGGGACAGGGTCCGCGGGAGTCGCGCCATTCGGGGGCCTGGCCCTGGGTGTCCCTCCGGCCGGCTTGTTGTGGTGCACGGAGCCCCAGGTCTGTGATTGCTGGGTGTGACCTAAGGAGGCTGACTTTCCCATTCCGTTCCCGCACCTTAAGGGCGACACGACAGAGTAGCGCTTCTGGGTTCTGGAAAGGCTCTGCGCGGTACTGGCCGGGGCCGCTGCAGCTGGCCATAGTTACGGCCGAGCTTGCAGAGCTGTGAGGAAAGACATCCGTGCGCTGGTTAGCCCGGCCCTGCGACTTGCACCCCTGGCGACACGTGCATGGCCTGTGCCACCGCGGTACGGATGGCTCTGATCCCCAAATATAAATACTGATCGGTGTTATTCATATGGATTAAAAATTCCTACAGGAATGGCATTTATTCAATTAGAAAGAAATTGCTTCTTTGTATGCGCGACTTTCTTTAGAACAGTTTGTATGTAAGGGCAGCTGATTGGTGCGAGCACGTTGCTCAAACTCGTACTGATCTTCCTGTCTCAGCCTCCCCAGCACTAGGATTACAGAGGAGTGCCACCACGCCCGGTTTCAGTGGCCAGCATGGCTTTCCCAGGGTTCCGGGGCAGGCGTGGCATGTGGTACCCAGGTGCTTGCCTTTGCCAGGCTGGCACTTGGACCACTGAGCTATAGCCCTAGCCCCTAAATAAACTTCTATACGGTGAGTGTATTTTTGCATAATTTATGCTCGTGGCATTTCCTCACAAGTTAATAGTTTATCAATAAAGAATTTGCAATTGTAACAGAAATCTTGTGAGTACTCCATTGTTGGCATATACAGTAGTCATATGCAACTGCTACACCAGAAGTCAGCTGGATTACTTTATTTTATTTTATTTTATTTATTTATTTATTTTTGTCTTTCTGAGACAGGGTCTCACTATGCAGTTCAGGCTGGCCTTCAGCTCACTTTTGTAGCCCAGGGTGGTCTCGAACTCACATCGATCCTGGCTCAGCCTCCCAAGTGCTAGAATTACAGGCATGTGCTACCACGCCTGGCACAAATTGTTTTTTTTTTTTTTTCTTTTTAATACCATTTCAATATTTTCCTCAAGGAACTGGTTGTGATAGGACGCTGTCTGCTCTGTCAGCACCTTTCCCTGTAACAAAGACAAGATTAGGTTTTATGTTCCAGGTTTTCCTTCAGCCCTTGTGCATGTATGTTTTTTACAGACGTGTTGTGTTGGCATCATCATTTAGTTAATTAATTAAGTTTATGGCTGGCTCAGCCTGCCCTGGAGGTGGGGCTGGCACAGCATGTGGTGCCAGGAGTTGAACTGCGGTTGACTAAGCTTGCCTAACCAGGCTGTAGACTGCTGAGCTATCTCGCTGGCCCCTCATCATTTAGTTTAGATACTGTTTAATTTCTTCTCCAATTTCCTCTGTGATGTACTGGTTGCCCCACCCATTCCCTTCTCTTCCGCCATCTCTGTGCCAAAGCACAAGGCTGTTTGATATAACTTCCCAGCGGCTTGAGGGCGGGCCACTGCCAGCGCCTCGACCAATCGCTCGGGGTTAGCAGGGCTGTGTGTGCGCCCTCGCTGCCACTAGTGCTGGGGGTTGCCAGCCACTTTTTCTGGCATAGGCATGTAACTCATTGATGTAACCCTCCCCCTGCCAATTTATGAAAGCTCTATTGATGGTTTTCCTTCAGTTATTATATATTTTTTTTTTTTGTCTTTTTGAGACAGGGTCTTGCTATGCAGTTGAGGCTGGTCCTGCGCTCACTTTTGTAGCCCAGGCTGGTCTCAAACTCGCACCAATCCTCCTGCCTCAGCCTCCCGAGTGCTGGGATTACAGGCGTGAGCTACCACGCCCGGCTAGTTATTATATTTTCTTTAAGTCTCCTTTTCCTTCCTTTCCTCTACCCATCTCTTGTTCCTTTTCCCATTTGAAAAAGTTTTTTCTATGTCTTAATATCTATGCTCTACTTTACTCATTTATAATATTATCATATATAATATACAGGAGAAATGACAGTACTTGCACTCATGTGTCTGATTTATTTCACTTAAGATTATGGTCTCCAGGTGCATTCATTCACCTAAAACTAATTCGAGTTTATCTTTCTTCATGGCACAGTAGCACTCCATTGTACATCGAGGCCTTATTTTCTCCACCCGTTATCTGTTGCTGCATATCTGGGCTAGTTTCCAGAGTCAGCTGTTACCTATCATGCTGTAATAAACACGGACGTGCCTGTGTCATGGATTGTGTGCAGATGTCCTCAAAGCCTCCTGCAGCTATAGGTGAGGAATTTCCAGAGGCGGATGTATCAGTGTGTGTGATGCCAGGATGAGTTCATGGTGCAATGCTAGGATCAAGGGCGCTAGGATTAAGGGTGTGAGGGCCGCCTGGCCTTAGGTTCCTGGCCAAGAGATGAGAGAGAGGAAGAGCTGTGCGGTGCACGACTTTTGCTTGTTTTGCTACCTTCTAGCCACCAGGATGCAATGCCTGCCTGCCGGGCCACCTCGCCTCGGAGCCAGCTGATTTATGGACTGAAATCTCTGCAAACTTTGGCCTACATAAGCCTCTCCTCCTCTCACTTTGAATGCTGGGTATTTTTTTTTTTTTTTCTCAATGAGGAAAAAAGTAACTATGACAGCAAGTGTCACTGTGGGAAGATGGCTTTAACTTTCTCGGGGAGATGCCTAGAAGGGGAAGAGCTGGGTGACATGGAGCTCCGAGTTGTAGTTTTTGAGGAATTGTCATGGAGTTTTCCATATCGGTTGTACCAATTACAGCATGCCAGTGGTGGAGGAGGGTTCCTTGCAGCCTTGCCAGCCTGTGCAATTGGTTGGCTTCTTCATGATCGCCATTCTTGCTGGGGTGAGATGGAACTTCAGGGTTTTATTTTGAGTTTCTTGAATAGCTAGCAATGTTGGGGTCCTTTCTCTGTATTTATTGGCAGTTCTCACTTCATCTGAGGCGTGTCTACTAATTTCACTCACCCATTTTTGGACTGAGTCTTTAAATTTGAGGGGTCAAATTTGTTTTGAGTTCTTTATGTATGCTAGATAGTACTTCTCTGAGGAGTAGCTGGCAGAATTTTTTCCCATTCTGTAGACTGTCTTTTCACTCTATTAGTTCCTTTTGAATCTGATAAGTTACCAATTATTGACGTTTGTGGTATTTCTTGTGCAAGTGGGGTTTAGCAAAAAAGACATAAAGTTTTTGCCATCACCTTTGCCTTCAAAAGTTTTGCCTAGCTTATCTGTTGTTTTTATTTATTTTATTTTATTTTTTGTCTTTTTGAGACAGGGTCTCACTATACAGCTCAGGCTGGCCTTGAGCTCACTCTTATAGCCCAAGCTGGTCTGGAACTCACACCAATCCTCCTGACTCAGCCTCCCAAGTGCTGGGATTATAGGTGTGAGCCACCACGCCCAGCTTGCCTAGCCTGTCTTTTGGTAGATTTTGTTCTTTTTTCTTTTCTTTCTTTCTTTTTTTTTAATGAGCAGAATAGATTTATTGAGGGAAAGAAAGCTCCTGTCCAAGAGGTGAACAGGAGGGAGGTCCAGAGTGGGTGTCCCCCAGAAGCTGTTTCTTCCAGGGACTTTTATAGAGAAGACATGGGAACTAGCTTAGGTGGGTATGAGGTGGGACAAAGACTATGGTAAAGCATAAAATTTGTTATCTAAGTAAGTCCCAATTCAGAATTTATGAAAGAAAAGCAAACTCATACCTCCGTCCAATGATCTCGGTGGGAAACCTCTAGATGATGCAGGAAGAAAACACTGATCTGGGGTGGATGACCTCCAATAGGGAGCCTCCAAATGATATAGGGAAAACTCATCCCCAACCTGCACAGTACCTGGATAAGTTCATGTTCTCTAAAACTGAAGAATGAATTTTAGGAACAGATGGAGGTTATGAGCAGAATAGATTTATTGAGGGAAAGAAAGCTCCTGTCCAAGAAAGGGACAGCAAGGGGGTCCGGAGTGGGTGTCCCCTATTCATTTTTCTTTTTGACACAGTGTCTCATTATGCAGGTCAGGCTGGTCTTCAACTCACTGTAGACCCCAGGCTGGCTCAGAACTCTCAGGGATCCTTCTGCCTCAGCCTCTCCTCTCAACAGATTAAACAGAAACCTGTTTTAATGTTTAGAGCCTTGTCCTGGTCTGACTGTACTTTAGTGCATGGTGAAAGCTACAGGCCAAAATTCAATCTTTGCTATGTGGAAAGCCAGTGTTCTCCCGCAGTTCATCATTCTTGACGGAAAGTCTACAGGTCGAGGTTCTGAGTGCTCCTGCACTCTCGTATGTCTTCTTGTTGCTGGCTGTCATTCTTCCTGTCAGTCTTCTGCGGTCTGGCCAGATGTCAGTGCAGTCATGAGCTATACAAGCCTCAGGCTGTGTTCTTCTCACTGGAAAGCATCTTTGTCTGAAGAGCAGTAGTTAGATGGCGACCTTTTCCTCTGGTGAGATACGATCACAGGCTCATCTGACCAGTCATCTGTTTTCTGCATCTGACACTCTACCGGGGAAATTTACTAAATTGAAATACTCTTAAAACTGAGAAATGAGTAAGTTGTAATGTACAGGCATATATATGCACAAAAAATAATGTATCAATTATAAACAAAAGTCCCAAGGGCCAGCCAGATAGCTCAGCAGACTAAGTGCCTGCTTAGGCAAGCACAGGGATGGGGCTTCCATCCCTGTGTACCACATGCTGCACCAGCCCTGAACCCTGGGGTGCACTGAGCTGGTGATGGAGTCCGGGTGCTGTGGTACATACTTGTAATCCCAGCTGCTGGGGAGGCTGAAAACAGGAAGATCACTACGAGTCTGAACTGTGTAGTAAGACCCTGTACCAATCAATCAATCAATCAATCAATCAATCAGTCAGTCAAATCCCAAATGAAAGTAACTACCAAGGAAAAGAAAAGGAATGATAAAAGAAACATTGGCAAATTGAAAGGAATCTAGCCAAGAGATAACAGTTCCTGTTTTTAGCACCACATGTCAACAGAGCATGTGCAGAATAGGTATTTGGTGTCCAGTGAGAGTGAGAACCTCTGCTAATGAGGCCCGCAAGTGAAAGCCCTACTGTGAAGAGGCAACGCCCTCCAAACTCCGACATTTCTCTAGCAGCCTGAGCAAACTGACAGCCACTAAAATCTATTCCACATGTGTACTTTCTTCCATTCTGCCTCAGAAAGCCAAAAGAGCACACTGGAATGGGCACAGGAGTTTTGGAACCGAGCAGACACATGGATTGTTGTGTGTATCAATTTTGCCACCTGTGAGCAGTAAGATCCTCAACATCGTATAGATCCTCATTGAGCCTCAGCTTCCTCATCTGTGTAATGGGTATACTCATGCCTCACCTCCGGGAGTGTTGTGAGGGTTAGAACATGTCAAAAAGTGATTTGCGGCCCCGGCGGAATGGCTCAGTGGTCTAAAGCGCCTGCTTAGGAAAGCTTGGGCGGCCTCAGGGACTGCGGTTTGATCCCCAGGCACCACATGCTGCGCCAGCCCTACCCTCGGGGCGGGCTGAGTCGGCCATAAAAATGAATGAATAAACAAATAAAGGTTCTGAAACAATAAATAAATAAATAAATCTTTAAAAAAAAAGGTGCTTTGCTACAAGTAAGTGTGCAGAGCATAGCTGTTGCTAATATATACTTTGTTTGCAAATAATAATAATAATAATAATAATAATAAAAAATACAGGTAGCATGGGGAGCCCAGGATTATAAATAATATAAAGAAGAAATGGTGGTACATATGTAGCCAAATAGAAATGCAAAATCATCCTTATGAAGGTGGGGTTTGTGTCTAGTTGCCCCTTCAAAGACTTGTGCAGGGGTAATGTATTGTGAAAATGCCTGAGTCTAGAGGGTGCGTGTTTGATTCCTAGCATAATGCTGGGAGGGAGGGACTTAGATTAAGGGTGCGTGATTGCTGGATTAGTGCTTTGGTTGGGCTGGCACTGCTCTCACCCCAGCATTCCAGATAGGGTAACGGGCAGAATAAGGCTGTGTTGTGTTTGCTGCCTTACACCACCCTGAGCTGCTGCCCTCTGCCATGTGCCTCCCTGCCTTGGAGCCTGCTGAATATGGACTGAAGCCTCCACCAACTGTGAGCTCAATCAGCCTTTGCCCCTTTAACTTTGGGTATTGGGTGTTTTGTCTCAGCACCAAGAAAAGTGACTAAGATGTGTGTACACTGTGACGACCAAGTGATCTCGCCCTTCAATCTGTGTATGTGATGCTATGCAGACATAGATTTATACTTCCTGTGGTTGCTTTGCTTGCTCTTAGGTACTGAGTGATGCCCTTGGGGTCTTCGTGCTGATCTATATCCCCAGACATTTTTACTTTTTCAGTTATTTGGGGACTGGCTCTCACTAATTCACTTAGCTGTCTACTTGGGGCTTGAACATGGAATGCTCCTGCCTCATCCTCCCAGAGTGCTTGGCTTATTGGCATATGCCAGCATGCCCAACTTGATTTGCATCGGTTGAACCATCTTTGCACACCTGGGGTGACACCAACTTGACTGTAGTGAATAATAAGTTTGATATACAGATGAATTTAATTTGCTAGTATTGAGCCAGTCCAGAGAGATAGCTCAGAGGTCTAAAGCCCCTGCTTAGGCAAGCTTAGGCAACCACAGGGACCGTGATTCGATCCCCGGCACCACATGGTGTGCCAGCGCCACGTCCAGAGCAGGCTGAGCCAGCCATAACATACATAAATAAAAAGTTTAATTTGCTAGTATTTTGTTGAGGATTTTTGCATTTCTCTTCCATAGGGATATTGTTCGGCAGTTTTTGTTGTTGAGCCCTTGTCAGTTGTGGGTACTAGTAAAACTGGTTGCACAGAGTGAATTTGGAGTTGGTTCCCTTCCTTCCAAGTCTATAGAATAGCTTGATAGGCATTAGCGTTAGTTTTTCCTTAAAAGTTTGGTAAAACTCAGCAGTGAGACCACTTGCTCTGAGATTTTTCTGCTCTGAGACTTTTTTTTGGTAGGACTGGGGCTTGAACTCAGGACCTTGTACTTGCCCAGCAGGCCCTTGTGCGATGAAGCTATCTCCCCAAACTCTGAGACTTTTTATTACTGGTTTAACCCTATTGTTTGTTATTGGTCCATTAAGGTTTTTTTTTTTTAAATCCTTTTGGTTTAATTTTTGTAGCTTGTGTGTCCAGACATTTGTCCGTTTTTCTCTGAGTTTTCCATTTGTTAGCATATAGCTTTTCAAGATCGTTCCATACTTTGTACATTTCTTTTATTATTATTATTATTATTATTATTATTATTATTTTGTCTTTTTGAGACAGGGTCTCGCTGTGCAGTTGAGGCTGGCCTTGACCTCACTTTTGTAGCCCAGGCTCGTCTCGAACTTGCACTAATCCTCCTGCCTCAGCCTCCCGAGTGCTGGGATTACAGGCGTGCGCTACCACGCCCGGCAATACTTTGTATATTTCTAAGGTATCTGTTTTAATCTCTTCTTCTTCATCTCTGATTTTATTTATTTGAGTCTTCTTTTTTTTTTTTTTTTTAAGCTTTTTTAGTGTGTGTGTGTGTGTGTGTGTGGGACCAGGGTTCGAATTCAGGACCTTGCATTTACCAGTCAGGCACTTGTGCCACAAAGCTATCTCCCCGGCCCCGAATCTTTCTTTTTTGGTAGTCTAGCTAAGGGTCAGTGCCATTCATCTTTTCGAGCCTGATCTTGTGGCCTTGAGACTCTCACGCAGTTTTGCTTTGATCTCTCTTTCCTGCTGCTACTTTTGGATTTTCTTTGCTCTTGCTGTATACGTCTTTCAGATGCACCATTAGGTTATTTTAAGTCTCTCTCTCTTTTTAAATGCAGGCAGTCATTGGTAGAAATGTCCTTAATCATCCTTCCCAGTGCCTCCATTGCTGCTTCCCACAAGTTTTATTATGTTTCCATTTTTACTTGTTTCAAGAAAAGTTTTTAACACCTCCTTGGGCCTCTTCAGGGGCCCCCGTGTGTTTGCACGTCCATTACCCAGCCTCCCTGTACTCTGTGGTTTCCGAAGTCATTCTTGTGGATGTCATTACATTGGGAGGAGAAAGAATACAGCATGTGATTTCCGTTTTAGGGAAGGCTTATTTTATAGCCTGATAGCTAGTTTATTCTAGAGAAAGTTCCTTGGGCCCATAAAAGGAATGTGTACTTGCTAGCTGTTGGAGAGGATGTGCTCCCTACCTGCTGCATAGAATATTCTGTAATTGTCTTTATAAAAAACTTTCATTCGGTACAGGGTCTCACTATGCAGCTCGGACTCATAGTGATCTTCCTATCTCAGCTTCCCCAGTGCTGAGATTACAGGCGTGCCCTACCATGGCCAGTTCTGGGGTACCAGGAATCAAACTCGGGACCTTGTGCTTGTCAGGCAGTTACTTAGACTGCCAGGCTGTATCCCCAGCCCTTTTTCTTTTGGATTTCAGAGACCCAGTCTTGCTGTGCAGTGTAGACTGTCCTTGAACTATGCTGCTCAGACTGACCTGGAACTCTCGATGCTTCTCCTGCCTCAGCCTCCCAAGTCCTGCAATTATAGACATGCACTACCATGTCCATGGCCTGCAAATGTCTCTTTAAGTTCATTTGGTCTCTACTAGAGTTGGTGTTGATATGTATTTGTTGATTATTTTTTTTGCGGGGGGTCTGACTGATCTATTCATGGACAGTAATGGAATACTGAAACTCCCTGTAATTATTGTATCTACTGTGTCTCCTTTCAGTCTCACAGTATTTGTCTATAAAATTTGATGCTCTGACACTTAACGTGTAGAGATTGCTCATAATCATGTGATGTGTGACAAAGACTAGTGAACGTTGAAATTAAAAAATTATAGCCGGGCGTGGTGGTACACGCCTGTAATCCCAGCACTCGGGAGGCTGAGGCAGGAGATCGGTGTGACCTCGAGACCAGCCTGGGCTACAAAAGTGAGCTCAAGGCCAGCCAGAACTGCATGGCAAGACCCTGTCTGAAAAAGACAATAAACAAACAAACAAACAAACAAATGAATATTATTACAGCAAAAGACATTGTCCTCCGCATGCTTCCCTTTGCTCCTAACACATTGATTCTGTCGTTCTTGCCACTTTCTAAAACTGGGCTTGAATTCGTGATCCTCCTGCCTCAGCCTCTCAGAGCACTAGGATTCCAAGCATGGGCCACCCTGGCTGGCCACCTCGTGTCTTCATAATAAATTGATCCCATGGGCTGGGGAGATAGCTCAGTACAATAAGTGCTTGCCTGAGAAGTGCAAAGTCCTGAACTCAATCCCCAGTAGCAAAAAAGAAAGAAAGAAAGAAAGAAAGAAAGAAGTGATCCCCTGACCATTATAATGTAGGGAGCTTCACCGACACTTCTTCATGTTTTATTCCCAGGTCTTCTTTTCTCGCCATGTATTTTGTCAGATATGGGAACAGCAGGCTCCTCCCACTCACGTTCCCCATTTTCTTGGATGCCCCTTTGCTTCCTTCCACTTCTTAGCCTGTGTGTCTCCACTGGTGAGGTGACTTCCTTGTAGGCAGTGTATGTTGGGATTGGAATGTTTTTAACCCTTGCAGCCAGTCTGCCATTTTTATTTGGGGAATGAAGACCATCTGCATTATCAGAGAAATGGAATGGCCTGTGTCTTAGTTACTCTTCTGTCGTTGCTGGGACAAATACCCGACACTCAAAATGAAGGAAGGAAAGGTTACTGGAGGTTTCAGCCCATATTCGGCTGGCTCAAGGCTAAGTGGAACAGGGCAGAGAGCATCCAGTTCATGGCGGTGGAACAGCAACAGTATGGTGGCAGAGGCAGCCAACCAAACACAGCAGCAGAGCAACAGCAACAGCTCGAGTCTGTCTCTCTGTCGCTCTTTATATTACATTCAGGCTCTCCGCCTTAGGAAATCTGCCCTAGACCACACCCATAGTCTCAGCCTTACTCAGACCGATAATCCCATCAGTACTAAAACACAATTCCAGGGATCACAAATCAAGTCTCAATCAATAGAAGCCATGCTCCATGACTGCATGAGGCTTTGGGGGGACAACTAGACATAAGCCATAATAGCCTGCCTGTCGCTTTGCTGAGTTTTCTTCTAGCCATTTTGAGGATTCTTGTCTTGTTGAACTCACTCATCAGCATTGCCACTATCTGATTCATTTCTACTTCTTCCTTGCATATGTTTTCTTCTAGTATGCTCCACACTTTCCCATGCTATCAGGTAATCTTCCTTTAATTTTGCATGTAGGACTCCTGTCTGCCTTTTATAGCCCTAATACAGTTGCCATGGTTTCGGGTTTTTTTGCAAGGTGAACAATGTAGTACAGGACACATTTTATAATATTAGTTGATAAGGAATCACCCAAGCATCACATACAACAAGTATAGGAAATCTATCTACACACTAAAGACTGAGAGGAAGGCCTGCATTCTGATATCCTGTGTGAGTCCAGTTGGAAACCCAGAGCCCATAACAGTGCCTCCCACCAGCCCAGCTGGAGGTCTAGAGCCCACAGCAAGTGTCATGCAGGCTGCTTCACGGATCTGCACTGGGAAGGCCCAAGGGTCAGTGGTGGGAGCTAGGAAGTCTGCACCAGCAGGATGAAGGATCTGTGCCAGCAGGCCGAGGGATCTGAACTGGAGCCAGGAAGTAGTTCTTAAGGTAAGCACCAGAGCTCCCCCAAAGCCCTGCAGCCACCCTCAGCAACAGTGAGGTCCCAAGCTCCTCCAGTGACAAGGAAAGCTGCATTCCCATATAGGAAGCCAATGTGACAAGCTTCTCCATGAGGCTGAGCAGGGCACCATCTTCTCCTCTGGAGCCAGGAAGAGATGCTCGAGATGAGGACCCGAGCTACTCCAAAGTTCACCAGGAAAGCCAGCAGGACGAGGTCCTGCAGCAGCACAGCCCAAGAGAACCGCAGCTTCCCACAGCTCCCGCAGCTTCTCCAAGCGGCATCCCTGACAGCGTCCTGGCAGCCTCTCCCGTGCTGCCTTCGTGCAGCTGGCAACAGCCCTCAGGTGGCCTCCTGCACCCAGCACCATATTAGTTCAATTCAGCTGGGTGTAATAAATTGACCACCTGTTAGAAATCCACTACAGTGGTGGTGACTTACCTTTAAAAAACAAAACAAAACAAAACAAAACATTATTTATTTATGTTATGGCCAGCTCAGCCTGCCCCCGGGGGTGGGGCTGGGGCAGGATGTGGTGCTGGGAATTGAACTGCAGTCCCTGTGGTTGTCTAATCAAGTGCTTTAGAAGTGCTATCTCACTGGCCCCAAAACTTTTGTTATTGACTTTATTTTTTTATTTTTTTG
>PVJA010014117.1:0-48111 GCA_004027025.1 Myocastor coypus
AATAGTAATTTACTAAAAATATAGAACAGTTATTGAATATCCAGAATTATTTGCTTCCAACAAGTTTATTACCACTTGTGAAGCACTAATGGGTTTCCCTTTTCTTAATTACTAAGTTACAGGTTCTAAGCTTTAATGCAATATATCTACCTGAAAATGTTAATAAAAGACTGTTTGCCGAGGAACAGAAACCTCAAATTCACTAATCATCTCTAGCCATTGTGCCTCAGTAGCCTCTGTTATTTCAAGGAAGCCCCTAGCGTTAAGCATATTTTGAACTACAACCTTTCCTAAGCATTCGCAGCTCATGTCCTTAGAAGCAGGTAGGTGAACTTTTCACCAGTAATAAGCTTCTTAGATTTAGCAATGTGATCAGCCGTTAAGAATGATGTTCTGGGTGCTCACAGATTTGATGAAGTAGCGGCCTTCAATAACTGTCTTTGTGCCATATTATTTTTTTCCTTCTGAAAACGCCCAAAATATCGGGTTTTTGATCTCCACATGATCAAGCAATTTTGAACGTTTCATGGCTTTCTCAGGTAACCAGTTGTTACAGAGTATGCAACATGGGCTTAGAGAATGTCAATCATCACTAGTCGCAATGAATCTGTCATTAAAGTAGGCCTCAATATTTTCTTTTAGATGCAGTCTTAGAGTATTTGGGTTTTAACGCAAATGATGAAAAGGTGCCTCATCACTAGGTTTTTCTCCATCTTCAAAGAAGCTCTCCATTGATTTATTTTTTTTAACTCATTCAGGCCAGAATCAAGCTATAGGCTTACCAAAATGGGGCTTAGATAGGTGCACAGAGCAAGAAAGAGGCATGAGTAGGGGTGGTAAGCAAGATACCATGCGGACCACATACAAAACAAAGTGTCAGATCAGATCGGAGCTTGCCACCATATGCCACTGTAGAATGAAGTGGCATAGCTTCTTTCCACTATAAAATCTACCACCAGAAGCAGCTTTTCACTTATCACTCACTGATAGTCTTGCTCTAAGTCTTCAAGTTATTCACTCTGTCTCTGGGCAATGCAACCCCTCTATTAATGTCAATCTTTATTTAGATCTGTTCCCCAGTGCTAGCATCACAGCGTCAGCTCCACCTAAAGTCATTAGGCATTAGATTCTCATAAGCAGCACACAGCCTAGATCCCTTGCACACTCTGACAGGAGGCAGAGCTCAGACGATGTGACACGGCAGAATTATAGATTCAGATGGAGTTTCACTTACTTTCCCTCCACTCACCTCATTATGCTCAGTCCAGTACTGCAAGACCACAGACCATTTTTGTCTGTGGCCCTGGAGTGGGGAACCCTGGTTATAAATAATGTAGTTTCTTTAAGTCGAGTGGTAAATTAACATAAAGAAAAACGTAGCTATTTTCTTTGTGTGGAATATAAATTTATGTATTTTAATAATTGTTTATGACTACGTAGGCTTAAACTTCAAAATCTGATGCAGAAAGGACTGTCGTCAAGCCATGCACCGGTGCTTGCTGGGAGATAGTTGATGAAGATGACGCGCACCAGCTCGGGCTGGGAGCCCACGTATTCACAGCGGAGCTGCTGCTGGGTTCCTCATCATGCCAGGGAACCCGTCGGTGCTTTCCTGATGGCCTGAGTGCCTGGTTTGTCCTCTGGGTCCCTGAGACACATAACCTTCTGATAAGGTTTCCAGCTCTCCCAGTACTTGGATTTCAGCCTTCCTCAAGCTCGTTCCTTCCTTTTTGTTTTCACCAAAAAGCAGGTCATTACAGACATTTTGACTTCTTTCACAATGAGTTATTGCCTTCTCTGGATTCTTAAATTCTACCCTATTGTTTTAGCCCCAATTCATTGCTATTTCATCAATGTTCAGATAAAGTGCCTTAAGCCAGTAACTTTTTGTTACATTAACTATTCTATTAAAAGCTCTAGCTACTGTTCCATTTAATTCTTAAAACTTAGCTTCCAATGATCTAGGTTGGAGTATGGCTTGGGATGAAACTGTGTGATATTTCTGTCTCTCAGCTGTAGAGAGCCATCTACATAACTCTCTCCATCATGAGTGAAGGTGGAGCTCTGAGATAGCTCAGTGATCTGAAGCACCTGCTTAGGTCAAGCTTAGGCAACCTCAGGGACCACATGCTGTGCCAGTCCCACCCCCAGGGCAGGCTGGCCATAATATAAATAAAGTTTAAGAAAAAAAAACTATAAATGAAGGTGCATTTGACACTGATACATTTTGATTTTTAAGGTATAGGGGAATCAACCTAAAACCTTTATACTGAGCTACATCCCCACTCCACCCCTTTTTTAAAAATTTTGAGATAGGGTCTTGCAAAATCGCCCAGCCAAGACTCAATCACATCCCTCCTAAATCTGTTTTTGTTTGTTTATTTGTTTGTTTGTTTGTTTGGTGATACTAGGGATCAAACTCAGGACCTGTGACTGCCAGGCAAGAAATTATTCCACTGAGTTATCTCCTCAGCCCCATCCCTCCTAAATCTTGCAATTACAGATGCAGTTCACTGGCTTCAACTGCTAATGAAGTATTTGTTGAGGACCTAATGTAGTCACAGACTAAATGTATTTTCCAATCCCAAATTGAAGTATTCATATATTCTTAGTCCATGTAGGTATAATGGTATAAACTTTCTCTGCACTGAAAGATTTTTTAAGCAAAAAGGTGTGACTACTTATTCTTCAGTTTCTCTTTGTATAGCTTTCCCCAGGATTATTCTATTCAAGCTTAGCTTTTAGGTGTTTTATTGGTTTTTCCTTATTTAAATAATTCATCATGGATAATCTACAGCAATAGATGCATAATTCATATTTATATAACCTATTTCATATATTACATTACATTAAATAGAAATAGACCAATCTAGGGCTGGCAAGATAGCTCAGTGGACTAAGCATCAACTTTGGTAAGCACAGGGACCAGGGCTTGATCCCAAGCCCTACATACTGTACTGGCCTCACTCCTGGAGCACAGTAAGTCTGCTACAGGGTCCAGAGGTGATGGTCATCTCAGCACTGGGGAGACTGAAAACAGGAGGATCACTATGAGTCTGAGCTGCATGATGAGACCCTTAGCAAATACATAAATGAAGTAAATAAATAAATACATGAAATAGACCAATCTAGCATATGAGATAGAATAGAATAATTCAATATCAAATTTATTCTCATATCCTCCTCCCAACTTTTAATCATATGAATCACCACCTTAAAATATGACATTTTAAAAACGTATGTGATATATCTGTATATAAGGCCAGCAAGATAACTCAGTGGACTTGGGGGAGCACACCTGGAACCGTGGTGCTGAGAGGCTGAGACAGGCATGCTCCACCAAGCTCAGTCGGGGCTGGCACAGCATGGGCCTGCACAGCATGCCATATCAGGGATTGAACCCCAGTTCGTGCCCTTGCCAGACAGACGCTTAGACTGCAGAGCTGCCATATAGTTCAGGCTGTTCTAAACTTTCTACATTCTTTAGGTTGCTCCTGAACTGACAGTTCTCCTTCCTTGGTCGGCCTAGGGCCGTGACTACAGACAGGCATACACCACCATGCCTAGAATGAAGTTATAGTTTTTAATGTGACATTTTAAACTGCATGTGCATTGTTTCCATTAATCCTCAGATAACTACATAATTTCTCATGCAAACCAAAACTTTATGGAGAAAGAAAATGAACACTGTTAGTATATGTGCTGTTACAACTAACACAGACGTAAACAACCCTGGATAAACCAGAATGTGTCTTTGGTCTACTTAATTCTTAAAAGGAAGAATCCCCAGGCTGGCAAGATAGCTCAGCAGTCTAAGCACCTGCTTAGGCAAGTGTACAGGTGCCATGCATGGTTCAATTCCCGGCACCACATGGTGCATCAGCCCTGCCCTCAGCATGGGCTCAGCCAGCCACAAAGGAAAAAGAAAAAAAAAAGAGGAGGGATACCCATTCATAGAGAAACAAATACAAGAGGTTGTACAATCTGTCACTGGCACAGCTGGCTTTGCAGCCCGGCTCCTGCATGTCCAGGACTCCTTTTACAATGTCTCCTTTTTCCTGTCCCAGTGCCCGCAGCCTGCTGCATCCCTGCTCACTCCTTCAACAAGGTGACGTGAGACTTTCTGTGATTTCTCTTCTGATCCTGGTCTTGCTTAGTCTGATGTTGCCAGTATCCATGCACGTGTGTAATCTCTGACTCCTAATTGGGCACACAGCATTTATCGCAAATATCGACAGTGGATCTTTCCCTGCGTCTTTATTATATCTGCTGCTTTGGAACAAAACTCCAACTTCTCCAAACTTAACATTTGAGCAACACATACCTGTCCATTCTTGGCGGAGAAAGAAGGCACATGGTTGGTGCCACCGAGGAGTCTCTGGAGCCTGCTTCCTATGGATCCAGTGAACTTTAACTCTATCCTGTCCACCTCACACAGGAAACTGTATAGTCACACCTGATATAATCACCCTCCAAACCTTGTGACTTTCTGTAAATCTTGTAGGTCTATACTGTCACCCAAAGCCCACCCATAAGTCCACAAAAAGACTTTTATTTGTACTTATTTTATCAACCCCATACCAATAATCTGCCATTCAGTGGCTGTAAGGATTTCTGTGTGACCGACAACTTTTGAATCTGTTTTATATTCCTACTAGCTTCTTCACTAATGAGTTAAACAATCTGGCTTATTTTCATTCAACACAATATAAGGATCAAGTTTTTTAACCGCTCTTGAAAATTATACTTGGAATAGTTAAGTCCTAGAAAATATAAGGCTTCTATTACCAACTCAATTCTGTTACTGATATAGCTGATGGGATGTCGCAATTTTTATTTTGGAATTGTATTTTAATAGTTCATAAATGATGCATAAGAATGACTGTAAAGAGAACATGTATCTATGACTTCTATGATAAATAATGTGACTTAATTAAGCAGATAATTAGTTGGCTAAGCAGGTTTTTCTCTTTCTCTTTAAAGAACTGTATGAAATTCCTCAACTGAGAAGTGTTGATAGGCCTTGCTGTTGGAAGACCAGAGCTAGCCAGAATCTTCACTGGAACCTTTAAATATTTAAATATTCCATTTATTGGAGTGTACACTGAAAGACTCAAGTCTCCATGTGAGACATTAAAAATTAATATTTTTGTTCTTTGTAATTTAAAGTTCACATTAAGGAGAAATCTTATCATTTTCCTCTTATTTAATCAGATAGTCCATCAATTCAAGAGCAAGTAGATGAGATAGCTAACTTTCCCAGGAAGGAATGAGAAATAATGTTTCACCTCTCCTAAACAAACAAAAGTCCTGCTCTTACTTCAGGTATGCAAAAGAATAGACAAGTAAAATAAACTTTTCATTGTATACGCTGTTAAGCAATACTGTGTTAAGCAATATTCAGAAGGAAATGATAGTTTCATTTTCATAGACCTTTCTGCACATTGGAACAACTGCTAAGAAACCCTGCAGCTGTCAACCTTGGTGACAGTGAATGGTATTAGAAGAGGATACACGTTAAAGACTTCATTGAACAAATGGTAATCTGACGAAGCAGACCCCTAAGAAGGGCAGCTTTCTGCAGAGCCTGCTTCGTACCTTACCTCAACACACAGAGATGAAGAGGTCATCTTCTGTAGCTTGAAGAAGCCATGTCTGCTTTATCTTCTGATTGTTCTCGGGAAAAGCAGACAAAAAAGGTATAGTTAAGGAATTTAGAAAAGATGTGAGCGAGCCCATTGATTTGATATATTGTGTGCCTAGTTGCACTTTACCATCTTCCACCTCCCAGAATGTGTAGACCCTTTAATCCAGGGTAATAAATCATGAAATGTTTTTTGTTTTTTTTGTTTTTTTTTTTTTCTCAGTGAGGCAAAAGGGACATTAGCTGAGATGCTAGCATGGTACTGCAGTGGCAGGGAAAGTCGATGCCATTATCTAAAAGGCCTATTTATTCCTTCGCCATTCTTCTTTACCTCAGGAAAAAATTATTATTCAGCACAGTTAGCTTTAGCATTGCATCAAGAGTGAGATTAGCAAGTACTGATTTATAACAAGAATTACAGTTGGAATAATAAATTCAGATAACTGAAATGCCTTTAAGGCTTTATTTTATTTTCTCTATTTTTAAGGCCCATTCTGCTTCTTGCTTTGTATTTTAAGTTATATAATTATGAATATGAAGAATTTTACTATTGATGCGTTCCCCCATTTTCACCCCTAGTGTATAACTTGGTATGCAGCTGCTGTTTCACCTCTGAAGCAAGAGCATTCTGATATGTCTCATATAAATCATGCTGGTGCACGATCAGTGTGCCATACAACATTAGGCCCCACGTCCTGGGAAGCAAATGAATAGCCTTTGAAGGGTGCAGAGTTCTTATGGTCTATAGCAAATGGCAAGAAGTAAGAGCATCCAGTTGTTCTTATCTTCCCAAGTTTCCCTAATGCTCACTGAGATGCACAAACATAATTTTGAACATTTTTATTTATTTTTCGAAATACAACAATACAGCACAATGGAAAATACTGCAGTTCGGAGTCCATGCACCAAAATGACATGAGAATCTCTCTGCTGAAAAATGTTCCTTTCATAACCGCTGTCCCTGGATCCTTCTTTCCTCCCAGGCTACTGCTTTTGAGATGCAGAATAATTTATTGGTGGGCCAAGTAGAGCCATACTGCTAATGTGAAAAGTCAAGGTGTTTTGTATTGCCCTTAATGCAATCTGATGAAAGAAGCAGATGGTAGAACAGGTCTAGGGGTCCACAGAAAAGACACAGGAAAGCTGCCACTAGGCACTAATTAGCACACAACCTGCCACTGCAAAAGCACTGGCGAGGAAAGGTGTGATGCACCCGAAGAATACTTTAGAAATTATAACATTCCTTTCTGCTAAGCATGAAGTGGTAATCAGTGTACCATACTCCACATGGCCAAAGTAACAGCTAGTGGGAGTCATTTGGCTCTAGAGAAATCATATTGTTACTAGTGTATCTTTTAATCCTTCTTTGATAAAACTTTCCCCAAATTCTTTTTTTGGGGAGGGGGTGGGATGGGGCAAGGGTTCAAACTCACAACCTTGTACTTATGAGGCCCCAAATTCTTTTAAGCTTATTATTTTCTAATAAAGATCTGCATTGGGATCCATCGTTCCCTAACCTGAAGTAGACCAACTTTCCTTCTGTAGAGGGAGAGACAAATTTAAAAACATTCTTGATAAGATGTATCATAAATAATCTACATGCCTTACTCAGAAATGTGCAGAACTACATAGAAAATGTTGATATTTTAGTAAAATACTATATAAAATATTTCCGATTGCATATCTAAACTTGACCATAAAACTGGCCTATCAGGATAGCTTTTATATTTGAATTGTTTCTTTAAAAAAAAAATAAATGAATAAATAAATGAGTAATCCCAGTCTTTAAGCAAATGGTTTCCTCATTTTTAAACAGCATTATAAAATGTCACCAAAGGACCGTAAAGTGATTTTGTAGACCACTAACTATAATTTTCAAGTTAGATGCGAGCAAGGATCTCAGTGTCTTATTTGCGAATCTTCATGACACCCAGCAGGGTGCCGTGCTTATTCTCTCATAAATATGAATGATGAGATCTGAAGCATGAAAACCACTGAATTTAAGATAAATGGACCTTAAAGATCACTGAGTGCAACTATTTTAATTTGCACAAAACGCGTAACTTGGCAAAGCCGGGGGGCACTCCAATTTCCAGGCATCTCTAGCCGCGTCGTCAGCACCGGAAGCCAAGAAATGACTTCTCACCATCTTGGAGCTATGAGAGAATGCTGCAAGTCACGCTGCCCTGACAGCCAGTGCGCATGCTCCCATTTCCTTTTCATGAATCAAGATGAATCTGTGCCTCCTATTGATCTAAACAAGGACATGCTGAATCGCCTCGTTTGCATAGGAATAAGCTCATGGGTGAAGAGATTTGCAAACATGAGCAAGGGTTTCCACTACCATGTAGGAAGTTAGGAATGAAGGGCAAAGGCCGTTGGCCCTGCCTTGCTAACCGTGTGGGTCCTCTGGGCGGCGAATTACAATCAGACCTGCTGATTCTTGTGCTGGAAGTAGTGAGTGCAGGAGAGCAAACTGAGCTGGAGATTTCTGAATTAAAGACTTGGACTCAAATCATGAAGTTTAAGGTTATAAGAAGGGTTTAGAACATCTTTAGTCTTTCAAAAAGATTCTCTGAGGCTGTAGGAAATTTTCTCATTGTTTGGTGGGAAAGCACTGGAGGATCTAGGAGAGGGTAAAGTAAGTAATATTTATTCAGGACAGACACTACAGTAGATTGCTTCCACTAAAATCGTCCCTTGAATACTCACAGCAATGCAGTGAAGTAGCTATTTTTATCTGGATGTGTAGATCTAAGTTCCTTTGAGAGGGCCACACATCGAATATATTTATTAGCAGGAGGGAAAATTTCTATTCCAATCCTAGTAGAACCTAAAGCAGTTATTCCTACACAGCACCCATGAAAAGCACGATTACCCTAGCTAGACGATGTGGGTCCAGCACCGGTCCTCCGGGGATGTGGCAGAGAGAAGTCACTCCGAGTATTGACTTCCTCGTCTGTAAAGGAAGTCTGATAGAAAGGTAGCAGTGTAATGAATGACTGTGCAAGCAGCTGTCAACACATGGCCATGAGCTTACAGAACCAGAGCCCTGGGTCACCACCGGTGTCACCAACCTCTCCAGCAGAGGGCACAATAACCCTAGGAAAGCAGATACTTAAGTACCCTGAAGGCCCACACTCCTCCAAGGGACAGAAAGAAATAGAACCATGTAAGGGAAAACTATTGCTACCTAGAACAGAAAATAACTATGGCTCTCATCAAGGAGTTCAGGTTTGGGCCAATTTAGTAAAACAGAATAAATTTTGGATACTGCCAAAGCCAGGAAAAGGCATGCTGGCACTTGGAAACCCAGCAAGCCCATAGTGGACCCCAAAGAGTTACAGTGTAAACTGGCTTAGGAGGGAGAGGAAGATGCTTCTCTTCTCTCCTTTACCCCCACAGCCTGGTGTGGAGGGAGGGTCCCTCACGGTGTTCTTCAGTAACACAAAAACAATCCAAGGCAAATTCATTTTGGTGCAACTAGACATGGGCCTTCCCATGAAGACACCAGTCCCAAGCATTCACCCCACCGTCCGGTAGGCGCTGATACTGACACCTCTGGGGCCTTGTACCATTCAGAGCTCTGAGCTGATCTCATTTGCTACTGTCAGAACACTTGGCAGAGATGCTGGTCAGGCTGGCCTCGGTGAATGAAAATATATAATTTCTTTTCTGCCACCAGAAACACTTTGTTCATGAGCCAGGTAGGTGTGGTGTCTGAGACTCACTGATAGCTACCAAATAAATCATTCCATCCCTTGGTTATTAAATCCTCCCTCTTACGTCACTCTTCAGTGATCATTCACATAGGATGCCAAGATTCCCACAGTCTGTGAACATTTAACCATTTAGTCTAAACATTAGCCACAGTATATGAATTTCTAGAAACCAATATATTTTAACTACCTCTTCTTTCAAACTCAATGAACAACTAGGTACACACACAGAGTTTCTTCCTACTAGAAAGACTTTCCTTCCTTCCTTCTCTTTGAGGCCTTCATAGGTTGGAGCTGTAGTACAGAAAACATTTCCATTCACTTGGGGTGGTACCCACATTATCCTTCCTTTAGCATTTGAGCATAGTATGTCCCTTATGACAACTCAGGTGGCATTGTAGAAAGGTGATAAGGCTTTAGCAGTAGGAGCTGCGGTTATCTCAACAGCTTCCTCATACAGTTTTCTTATGCCTCAGAGCTTTTCTCCATTTAGTTTGGAGTGTGGGTTTGCAGTATAATGGTGAGGAGGAACGTCAGACAAACCTCCATTCCTGAAGAGTAACCCAAGGCACGTGATAACTGCAAGGCCATAGTCAGATGTTCAGTGTTTACTAAGACCTAGCAGAAGCCAAAATGTGCTCTCATAAAACACTATAATTTTGTTTCAGACGATGCTAGCTTTGCTCCAGAACCCTAAAGTCTACATCGTAGGTCACCCTTACCGTGCTGTAAAGGCTACAAATAGACTCTTTGACAGTGAGTGACATTTGAACATTACTTGATACACGATGTCATATGATCTAACTTGCACAGCAAATAGGGTGACAGCTAGGTTGTTACAATTTTCTTTGCTCCCCCCCTTTAAGTTATTAAGCAAACTGAATGAATCACAGTTTACAAATGAGCTAGACTCTGTTTTCAAATCTCAAAGATAAAACTATTGCTCCCTTTTGCCTAGTTGGATGGATCATATATGATAACTTGCTCTTCACCTTGCAAACTATATCACTACTCAGCCTGGCCTGTACTACTGAAAAGCTCAAAATTCCACCAAGCTAGCAAACTACTTAAATTGTACAGATTTACTTTACATCATTTGGAGGAGATAATTCATCAATGTGCCTATAAAATACTTGCTAAATCCTGCATACAGATCCTACCCATAGGCTTTTAGTATCTACAGTTGATACCATGGATCAAGATGTTTCCCTCTGCAAAAAAAATTATCAAGTTCTCTGTGATTATAACTTCAGGCTGACTAGGTGAATCTCTCAAAGAACAAAGTATACTAATAGTTTTTTGGTTTGTTTTTGTTTTGTTTTGTTTTGTTTTTTACTGAAACTATACTATTTCTTATGGTCTTTATTTCGGTCACTTCATGTAGATAAGAGGGGATGCACTGCTTTATTCTTTGAAAAAAATCCCATGTGAAACAACCGTCTCCATTTCTGTCATCAAACAATAATTCGGTGTCAGCCTCAAAGACCACATGTCTTCTGCATTTGCCAAATTAACCAATTCAGTGGAGTTAGAATAGGAATTTACAACCCAGTGAGTCCAAGGACCCACTGGAGTCCTTGTTGGTGTTATAATCTGCCCAAGATATCTTTTGTTTCACATCTACTTCAGGAGGAGCTGTTCCAGTGATACTGTGCCTCACTACACAGGTTAGGGAACCAATTTCTAAATACGTATTTTCTGATTATGCATTTCAGTAGTGGTTCAACGACTCACTGGGTCCACTATGTAGGAACTTAAGGGAAAATCCATGGACCACCTGACCTCCAGAAGCCCCTTCTTTGGTGGTGGGCCACCGTGACAGAAATGAATGCGATTTCAGAACCAGTGTCCAGAAATTCCCCAATTGTAAAAAACCCTGAGGAATAGGTTGAGGACTCAGATCCCAAAAGTTTTGACAGTGGATATAAGATATATATGTGGCAAGAAACCCCAACCTTCCTCTCATTCAAGGAGTGCTAGCTCATAAAGTAGCTCAAGTAGAAGAAATGAGTAAGAGCTCATTCTCCAACAGTGTACTGATTGTCAACAACATGATACTTGAGCTCAGCTTACCGACCATACCCAGCTCTCAGTCACACTAAGAGTGCTAGACAGCCCTCTAGCTCGATGCTTAGCGGCCATCTCAGCAGGGAAGCCAATCAAGAGGATGTGTCACTAAACAGCCCGTGAGAAGAACATTTGTTTACAATATGAAAACTGAAAGAAGAAACAGAATAGTGTCCTGTTTGACCTCAGCTGGGGATGTAGGCACTGCGTGACTTAAGTTTTATGCCACTCTTCACACCTCTACAGCCATTAGGGACCTTAAAAACACTGCTGGTATTGATTTCAGGGTTAGAAATAAATTTTACAAGCAGGGAACATCTCACATACAGAATCCGTGAATAAAAAAGAATTGATTCCATTTTAGTTCAAGGACCATCAAAGTTAATTAGCCAATGCCAAAGCTCTGTGAGTCACACTACTTTATAGCTTTTGTCCTATCACGATAAGCACGCCCCCTTTGTCTTTGGCAGTTAAACACATCCACTTGTCCCTGATCACCGCAAAACCTCATCGTTGTCATTAAACAATCACAAATTGATGACAGCAGTTCCCACTCTCAATTCTGACCTACAGAGAAAGAAGAAAATCACAGAACTCTTCAATAATATGTTCAAGGCCATCTGAAAGATAGGGCCACTGGGCCATCCCAGGCAGTAGAAGGTCCTTTACATGTTCAATTTATCTCCTATTCCAATCATCATAAGTCTTTGGATTCCTTTCTCTTTAATGTAAGGCAGTGTACACTGCCTTTAATTCCATATTTCAGCAAATCAATCAAGCAAGAGATGGAGCATTTCTTGTTCCCTGAAGCACTGAATTTGAGATTCCTACTTTTGGATCATATCAGTAAATTCATCTTCATCCATTTTTACATTCCTTTTGCCTTAATCCTGTGTTCTAAAGATCTCTCTCAAACTGTCATAATTCACAATGAATTGCAAAGATCATGTAGAGATTTTGTCTTGATTTTGGTTTTGGTTATAGTCTGCATTACACATCTTCTTAAGTCCCATTTTTAGGCTGCGACTAACTTGGATTGTGGTTCCACAGAGAAGGAAGGCTTGTGGACTTACGTCATGAGGCGGGTCAGCATGCTCTTGCAAGCGACCAATAGAAAAGAAGCCTTCCCAGATTCTTTGGAAACACTTACCACCTGAGACAAGGATGAAAGGTTTGGAAAAATTTGAGGAGTTCAGGTCCCCACCAGCAGCAGACTCTTTCCATATACCCCTACTTCAGTCTCCACAATCTCATTCTTTCTCATTCAGTGTCTTACCTTTAAGAAACACAATCCTTTATGGTTGGGAAATCATTTCCATAACAACTCAGTAACCCTTGACATTAAATTTTGAATTTAATTTGCAGAAATCTGTTTTTTAACTAGTTACCACATGGCAAACCATAAAAGCAACTAGGTCTCTTATATAGACTGTGAGCTGTGAATTTGAAGTCCTTTGTTTATTATGTGTTTCCTTCAAGTTTTCCTGCAGTTCTCAGTGACCAGTGCTGCTGTTTTGCATTTTCAGAAAAAGCCTTTATAACAGCAAACACTTGATCCATGCTTGCCTTCTATAGCATGGGATCACAAGTATCTAACACTGATCATTTATGCATCCATTTTCCCATTGCACGGTATATCATTTTCCTCTCAACCAATGGGGACAGGATTGATAATTATTTTTTACAGGGTATAATATAAAACTGTGGTGACTGTTTACACTTGTAAGTATTTGAGCATAATAGGTTAGTATATTGACATAGTAGACTGACATTAATTCTCCATGAAATATTCGCCATTGGTTCAGTTTAATTTCATTCTTGCCACTTTCGAGAGTTCTAGAATCTCCAGAAGTCCTCTTTAAGAGTGTATTGAGTTGTGCTGCCACAGCTGTCTCAATACCCTAAATCAGTTCAAAACATTTGCTGTTCAGTTCATTTTGACTTCAGGGAATAGCCAGAAGCTGCACTGTGTCAGATCTGCTCAAGAAAGTTGATGAAGACACATGAGTATACTTCCATGAGCCCGAATTCCCACTGAACAGCACCCAGCAGCAGCTTTCACTATAGTCTTGATAAGAACACCTCATAAGAACACCCAGGAAAGATGAGCTCTAGAGCTGCCTCAAGATGTGCCAACAATGATGGGATAAGTGAGCCCAAGGCAAGGGAGCCTTTTGGTGGGGTGAAGGGCAATGTGCTTTCTATTATAATGAATGTATTCATTTCAACATTCTCTATGCATTTCAACTATACCTAGTATATATAATCATGCCAAAGAATAGTTCTGGAAATATACAGAACTACTGCACATTATTCATTCTCAGGTTACTATTCTTTTAGAACTATTTCAAGTTGCAAAAGCAGATTGAGGGGGGCCCAGCAGGATGGCTCAGTGGTCTAAAGCGCCTGCTTAGGAAAGCTTAGGCGGCTGCAGGGACCGCGGTTTGATCCCTGGCACTACATGCTGCGCCAGCCCTGCCCTCAGGGCAGGCTGAGTCGGCCATAAAAATAAATAAATAAACAAACAAACAAAAAAAAAAGATCTGAAACAAGAAAAAAAAATAATATTAAAAAAATCAGGTTGAGATGTTATTAGAGGAGAAGCAACAGAATAGGTATACAGACATGGATAGATAAGATAGAGGTAGAGGTAAAGATAAGGAAAGATAAAATAAAGAGAAACAGAAAAAGATTCAGAAATTTATTATAGGGATTTAACCTTATGAAATTTGAAGAGAATGTGGGCGGTTGTTTTGCATGTGCTTCTGGATTATGAAGTCTTCATTATAAGCAGTTGCTAAGGAAAGATGAACAGTGGTTGGCATGGAGAAATTAAAGCTAGATTTATAAGGAAGAGCTGGATCCACAAGAATAAGATGAAACCTCTGTGAGTTTTTTCTGCCCATAGCACCTTGGTAGTGTGGTCCAGAATCATCCTGGCAAGCAGAAACCCTTGGCCAAAAAGACCGAGAAGCTAAAGAAAGAGCTGACAGAAGGTAAGACTGTGGCTCTCCTCCCTAACTGATTTTTAACAGTAGGATGAGAGAGCAGGTCAGGAACACCGTGAGCTCCAAAGTGGCTGCTGTCCACCTCCACCTCCAGCTCTTCCACAAAACTCTCTCACAATTTCACCACAATAAGAAATGTACTAGAAAAGAAGGCCGTTTAGCCTTGCCAAATGCACACGTTGTAGACCTACCAGAGAATCATAGAGACTTCATTCTGAAGGATGAACGCTCAGTGCAAAGTGAGATTGCTGTTGCTCATTCTAGGGAAGACAAGAGAAAATTGGAGGAGTTAGCTCAGTCCCAAACAAGACAGGCAAGATAAAAGGGTGCTTGAGGAAGGGAAAGATCACAACACAATGGAATGAGGTACTTCTAGCACTAGATGAGAAGGAAAGCATAAAAAATTGCAGTGTAAGCTCCCAATATATTTTCATGAGCTTGAGCTCTTTTGAGACTGGATTTTTTAAAGGTAAAAACTGAAACTATATGCCATTTCCAGCCTTGATAATGCTCCAGTAGCAAACTTAGAGATAGGACACAAAGTGCTGTTCACTTCTATAAAGTCTTAGCCTCCAGAGAATTTTTTCAGCAAAACCAAGAGGTTTCTGCAAAATCTCCCACAGTATCCAGGTAATGTGCTGCCCATACTAGTAAAATTATTAGGATGAGTATTTCTCCAGTAGTAAAGAAACTGAGTCAAAATGCTTGTGTCTCAGAATCCTTAGCACTGTGATCAAACTGCCCTGAGCAAGACCCTATTTCTGAGCATAGTGATTTAATACATTTTCCATGTGTGTGTGTGTGTGTGTGTTTTTTTTTTTTTTTTTTTTACCAGTTTTGTAGCAAGACAACCTATATACTATGCATGCAAATTGAAGACATTAGGGGCTAAGTGTTATCTATGAAGTTAGAAGCGAAAGTAATTTAACACCACTTAGCAACTAAAGATGTCCATCAGCCCAAACCTTGTGTAACAGAAATCTGGCTTAAAGTCTAGAAATGTTGATACTAAAGGGGAAACCACACAAATCTGATATTCTGAGGAAGAACCAAAACAAACAAATGAGAAAATCTGCAATATGTTTTGCAAGATTGTTTCAACGAACTCTAACATTTGGTGATAGGCATGTCACTTTTCCACTTCCGTAGCCTTACGCCTAGAAGTAGAAAGAGCAACAACAGTTTTGTGGAATACTTTCAGGGCCACTTAAAGAGTGAGTTACGGATCTCATGATAGCTTTGCTTTCTCTGTTTAGCATGCAGTTACAAAAAAGGAGAGAGAAGAAGAAGCGCTAGTAAAGTCACAGGCGATCGGGCCAACTGTTTAGCTACCTTGCCTTGATCAATGTCTACACAATAGGCTTTATACTCATCAAAGTGATTTGCAAGAAAAGACACTACTTGAGGGTGGAGGGTCAATATCCTTCTTCAAACTCATCAAAGTGATTTAAAAGAGTGTTTCAAGTCTGACTTGTCCTTCTCTTTCATCACTCTGAAGCGCCTTGTGAAACAGCAAGGACCAGTAAAGCAGCACTTAACAATCTGCTTCCTGTACACCTTTCTTCCAGCCAAATTGCACCTATAAAGCTGAAGCAGAGCCTGTTTGGATTCTCAGCAAACATAAACTGAATATTTTATGGTTTGTGCAACAGTTACACTAGGCTGCTCTTTTAATTAGCATATATATGGATGACTTGCTTTCCTCCCACGTTGTTATTGTTGCCATAATTCAATAAAAGTATCCTAAACATTTACATTGTGGGCCATTTTTATGATTTGTACCAGGAGAATGGCACACACAGTGTTGTACATCTGCTTTCAAAGTCGTCATTTAATTTCTTATTCTCATACCCCCTTTAAGAACAAAATCTATTGTCGTTTTGGGGGCATGCCTTTATTTTTAATCATATCTATATCTCTGTGGATTTCACTCTCTTATATATTCTATTCCCCATAATGATCCTCGAATCAATTCTGCTAAATGGTAGCAATTTTCTCCTGAAATCTCTCCTAACAATAATGAATTGTCCTCTTAACCCACTTCAATGAATTTTTATTATTTAGAAAAATAAGCAATATTTTCCTGTTTGTTCACTAACTAGACTTACACTTGGCCTTTTCAAAATGGCTCATGAATAGTCAAAAATACACGTCTTCTACAGAGAAGCTAAATACATCTTTAAAGGAAAATCAGTCCTATTTCTTCATATGATAACACTCTCTTAAACCATTAACAACTAGAAAGGTCAAGAGAAAAGGGTTCAAACAAACTTATCCTCAGGTTTCCAAGTTGGTTTCTTGCATTATTCTATCTACTTGTGACACATCAGGATTGTAGTGACCGGGTTAGATTTCTAAATTACAGACTTCGATATTTCTCCATTCATATAGCTCTCCTATATCCACTAGACTACCTTTCAATTTAACCTGCTGGAATCTGCCCTACTTTACTCTGCCTAAGAGCTGGCCTCAACTATAGACAAATTGCAGATATATTTTGAAGTATAACTTGTTCTGATAACATCAAAATTATTAATTGTAAGAAAGGAGTTTAAGTAAGATATTCATGCTGTAAAGGCATGGTTGGGGAGAGTCGTAAAGACTTCTGAAATGCCAGACAGAGCTAAGCTCTGGCCTGAGCTTTCGAACTATGAGTGCACTGAGAGAAACCGGGAAGTGCAATATTCTGGGGTTACACCATATTTTTTTCTCCAGCTAATTGTTGAAGAACCTTCAGAAATACCCACGAGAGACAAATAAACACTAATTGGTGCTATGACTTAGCGGGGAGTAGTGTTCGCTTTTCTGCAGTTCTGAAGTTTGAACCCCAGGCCTCATGCAGGCCAGGCAGGCTCACCCTGTTCCGAGTGACTTGCTAGTCTTAGTATTATTTCAACTGAGGCATTGAAAAGTTCATACCACCCTTAAATCTAATAGGGATAAAGCCATTCCTTCCTTTGACTAGAAATTAGGGAAGAATGACAAGGACCCCACTGGGAACGAGAGAGTGACCTTAGGCCTGGAGCACCAGGGAATCACTAGGTGGATAAGGGCAGTGTGACTGTCATAGCAGCACAAGCAGCAACTAGGGCAAAGGTGGCCAGGCACAGCAGTGTGCAATACCACTGATGGGAAGGTAAATTTTAAGGAAAATAGGCAAAACAATCAAGATTACACGTAGGAATAATAATTACTGATATCTGGAACATGCTTCAAATTTGTCTAAATATGTCCAAAATATTTTACACATATTATCAGGCATCCTGCCCTTTAGCATTCAAGCTATGAAGTAAGGATGGTTATTATCCTGTCTTTAAAAATGAGAAGACCAACAGATAACAAGCTGAAACTACTCTCTAGCAGTTAGAAGGGAGGGAAGAGAAGGAGGGAGAGAGGGAGGGGAAGGAAGACAAAAGAAGGAAAACAGAAATGCTACTCAGAATCTTCTAAGGGAGTATTTTTAACATCCTTTCTGTTCTCATTCACTTCAGAATCCCAGCAAAGGAAGAAAGATGCCTCAGTGTCTACAGCCAGAGTGTCTCTAAATGTTCAAAAGTTTTCTTTTCTGATATTATTGCATTTGTTATTTAGATGCACCTGCATTGTTATAATTTTCGAGTCTCCTATGAAAACTGAAAACTCTATGATAGGCAATGGAAAATACAATATAATCATGGTGGTCAACAAAAATAATGGATCTGTTTTTTCTTTTATCTCGTCTCATATACACTCAATCATTTCTTTGTCTACAGAATGTGCTATCATGCTCTTTAATCATATTTTTCTGGCTGTGCCTGAGGTGGAAACCATATGGTCCCCAAGCACCTGCAGGCCCACATGCCGACCTCCTTTCCGAGAAGAAGCCATGCTCTCCTCAGCCCATCGCAGCCTGTAAGAGCACAGCACCCTGATGCTCTATTCACTTCCAATTCCTAATTCAGAAAGGAGCTCAGAGTTCAGATCTCTGCCACGTAACCCTATTCTGAGCTCTTTGGGTTCCTAGTAAAAACATTTTAATACAAATATAAAAGGAACAGTTATTTGAACTAACTTGCCAATAACATTCCATACAGTGATTTCTCTGTAATGGTAGGGAGAGCCAAATCAGGTCATGCAAACAAATAGTAGCACTCAAAAGGCTGCTCACATTTTCCCAAGAAAGTCCAAATGAATGAACAGTAGTGTAGATGGCAAGAACAATTCTCTAAGCAAGCGAACAATTCTCAGCTGTTGAAATGCCACTCAGACTTGAACAATGTAAAACACATTCAGAAAGAGGAAAGAACTACATATTTCACTGCTGCCTATGTACTTCCCCCGCCACAGCCCCTCAGATTCACTGACCAATGAACAAAAAGAACAGCTATGAGCCTGCTAACTGGGTATGTTGTCCTACCAGCAGGTGAGCTGGGTGACCTGAAACAGAAAAATCTTCAGTCTCATTTGTTTTACACCACCTGCTTTGGAAGACACAGAGTAAATTAAAGGTCACTCAGTGACTCATATCTAAATGTTGCATGTTTAATCTTAAACATCTGCTTCCTGAGAGAATCAGCCAGTTACACTTCAGCCTCCAAGATTGTTAGAATGGACTGGAGTCTTGAAGCCTTTGACGTGTTTTAAAATTCCACCAGCATAACCCTTCCAGGATGTGCTCCACGGCTTCTTCCCCAGGGTGTTGGCCCTCCTGGGAGCTGACACAAGGTAGCTGTACTACACTTCAAGTGGAGAGTACCAGATGCCAGACTCAAAATTGCTGCTGGGATTACAAGAAATTCCCAAACCACACCACAGCAGAAACAAACAGCAAGTCTCCTGTAACAATAGCAAGATGAGATTGAAGAGACTAAAACTTTTACTCCACAGAATCTTTTAAAGCAGCTGTTAGGAAACATTGATAAGACCTGAAATTCAGGGGATTTTGCTCTAATAGTGGCTGGGGAGAAAGGTAAAGAGGTAGAATAGGACAATGAACAAGAGATGGTGGGTGATTGTAGAAATGTTTGTAAACAGACTTCATTAGACAGTCATTCTTTAACACAGCATTATTACATATTGCCTTGTGGCTTTCAATCAATGTTTGGAACAAAACAATGTTTTGTTCCAAATAGGCAGCAGCGCCCATGGACAGAGACACTTCCAGCTGTTTTGCTCATCTTCTCATCCCTGCAGGTAATAATGAGGCTGTGCTTTTGAGACACATTTCACTGAATCTTCCAAACCCTTTTAAGTCATTATCTGAAACAAAAGGACTTCAGTTTAGGTGCTATAGTAAGTCAGATTATGGCCAGGTGACAATTTTTAAAAAATACAAACTCCTATATTTCTGTCATTGTGTGAAGACTAATCAGTCACTGTTCGTTAATATGCATGAGCCCTTGGAAAATAATTTTCCCCACCTCTGCCCTTCAAGTAAGCAAGCATTGAGCCATCCTGAATAGAGGAGAATTAATTTTTTTTCTACTGAACTCTAGGGAGCAGAAAGCAAGGTCCTCCTCCGTAAGCCACACCGTTGTTACACTAACCTGCATTCATCTGTTTGAATTATTAACTATTTCCCAATATATCAAAATGGAAGCATTTAATCTTCAATGTATTCACAAAGCTGCAGACTTTGAAACTACCATGGAACATTAGAAGTCTGCTGGCTATGTTAATAATCCATTCAAAAATTTACAAAGAAGAGCTGGAGAGATAGCTCAGTGGAATAAGTACTTGCCTGGCATGCACAGGATCGTGAGTTCAAGCCCTGGTTCTGAAAAAAAAAATTACAAAAAGCCAGGTAAGGCTGGAGGCTGATGTAGAAAGCCTGCAACTTGAAGTCCAGCCTAGGCCATTTGGCAAACCAGTAAGACCCTGCCCTAAAATAAATAGGGCTGAAGATGTAGCTCAGAAGGAAGGGTCTGAGTTTCATGACCAGTGTTCATAAACGAAACTACCTTCAAGTAGGTTAGAAAAGTCTAAGAAAGTCCACCCTACAGATTGCTTGAGGGCTGCTGCTACATTGCTTAAAAACCAGGCATAGTATAGAAAAAGTAAAGTCTGGTTAAGGTCCATTAATTATAATTCAGTGACTCAGCCAAACAACAACTTGGCCTTAAATCAATACTCAATTAAATACTTCCTGCAGTTCTAGTCATTAATTGCTCTGCAGCTTAGAAAATAACATTCTAACTGCTTGTAGAAAGGCAATCAAAATTGGTGTGTAAAGTTAAACTTGGTGCTTTTGTGATTATCTTTTCTAGACAAGAAAAATTAACTTCTTCAGTGACTGATAGCCCATATATTTTCAATCCACTCAAAACTATTAAAAATTGATTATAATAACAATTAATCAAAGTTTGGTTGTAGAATAATATTTAGTTTGTCTTAACAGAGGACAAACAACACAAAAATAGCATTCTCAATCTTCACCAAAGTATTATCATTGAGAAGTATGATCACTTCTCTATTAGTTCTTTAGCTGAAGGCATACAGAACTCTTGCTGCCTATGTAATACAGATTGAGAAAATTTTTAAAAATAGCATCTGCTAGCTGCTCCTAGCAAGAGAATATTTAAGAGTTAAAAAAAAAAAAAAAAACACGCTATCTTGTTGAGCAGTGAGGAATCATTTTTCAGATCAATTGTAAGCACAAAGTGGCGTGTCCCGCCGAAGTGATTTAGAATGATCCCCCTCTTGAAGTGTCACCCAAAATGTTGGTTGTGCTGCTGGAGATGGAGGATTAAAGTCGCCCACGTCAGAAGGCTCCACGGGCCCGAGGCAGCACACAGAAATCAGTACTGTGTCTGAACAATGACAGAAGAATATGATTAGGAGAAATAAAGGAAACATGAACACCAGGAAGGCAGGGAACATCAAACCATAGCAAAGGCAGAAGTCAGAAACGTAGCCAGTGTTGGGCTTATACGTCAGCTGTACGTAGCCACGGGCAAGGATCTGTGGGAAAGGAGGAACTGCGGGGCAGAAACGGAGCAGACTCCAAAGCAGAAACACCCTGCAGGAGGACCCCTGTCTTTCCTTCCACATATTCATATTGTAGAGTGGATGGCCGAGAGGTCTGTGCTGTGCAGAGCTTGCCATTTTTTTATCGACAATAGTCTGAAGTTAACCGTTATGATTCTGGACAGGTATAATTTTTAAATTTCTTTTCAGTACACTCAAGGCTGGTGGTCTCGGAGCCTTCTGATGTTTCATTTTACATTTCACTTATTTATCTGCTTGCATATTTAATTTGTTCATTGATTTTTGGTGCTAGGGACTAAATTCCAGGCCTCATACACACTAAGCCTGAACTCTACCCCTGAGCTACAACTCTTTCGGAGCCACCTTATACAAAAGTAACCCCGAATTTCTCCAGGTAAGGCAGTAGAGTGTATTTTAAAAGTCCTTTTGGGGGACAAATATTTAATTAATAGAAATGGAAACCTCAGATCTTCATTTTCTCAGCTGCGAAGCAATGACGTAGACTCACTCTTCTCGCATCCTCCTCTCGCACCTTGCTCCTTCATGGAAAGTTCTCGAGAAAAGCGCCTACTAGAGGAACATCACAACAGTGTGGCAGGAGGCCATAGTTTCAAGGTCTCTCCTCAGGTTTCAGTCTACTTTGTCTCCCTTCTGTACCCATATATGATGCAAGGGGTCTTATTTTGCCTTTACAGGGTGCCCAAGCCCTTAGCATTGGCTCTTTTTCTCAACCCTAAGGCATCCATGCTCTGCCAAGCCCTTTACAATTCCACCACCTTCATCTATGAAGTAATTGATGGATTTCTTTTTCTCTACATCAAGTCTCTCAGCACTAAGGGTTGCAGTAAGAAAAAAAAAACACACACACAATTTATTTATGTTTGTTATCTGCCTTATTATTTTTATTATTTTTATTAAGAAATAACAATGAGACAGTTTCAAAACTAGTTAGTAGGACAGCCACAATAATTAATACAATGCATATTATTGTCTTTATAGTAGTTGTTCCGAGTACAAGAAGCAGATATGATAACTTTTATAACACTACTGGTACAAATATTTCTTCTCATTGAACTAAAAGAAGGTAGCTGTATACATAGTCCAATATTCCGTAATAGTAGTGAGTTATTGGCAGAACTGGCAATGTTGGAAGCTGTTGGCTTGAGCCTTCTCTGGCTCTCATAGAGAGCAAACTGGTCAAGCAATGGCTGTGACTCATCCAGATGGATGACAGTGACAAAAGTTCTACAAAGCACTATACATAGTTTCAAAGTAAATCCTGAGGGGATTCGACTGACTTTGGGAGATACAAAAATTCCATGTTTTGTTATACAGATCTTGCTTTAACTTGGCCTTAATCACTTAGCAGAAAAGTTTAACCATGAGTCCTAAGAAGCCAGATTATTATGCTGAGCTGTAAAAAAAAAAAAAAAAAAAAAAAAAAACCACTGTTTAAACCCTCAGTCTGCCTTAAAATGCAAACCTTGCCTATAAAACCCTCTGGGCTTCCCATTTGAAGAGAATTACGAGGAAGCTTCACTTCTAAGAAAACACACCTCCTCCATAAGTTACTGGGTGGTATTGGAGGAGGCTACTCAGAAAAGCCCTGTGTTTCCTTTCCTGATGTTTAAAGAGGCAATTTCGGAATTCAGAAAACATATTTTTGAAATGTCTGTGCTTTGCAGTTGAAAATACTGATCTCAATACAGTAACCCCTGTCATGAATTTCAAGCTCTTATTTTAGGGGTTCATGCTGACTTGGGCTATTTTGGTCCATTTGCACCCCAACTATAACAACTATAATTGTAAGGTTTTGCTTGGAAGAAGCCCACCTCCACTAGACATCTCTCTAAGCACTTGAGTGTGTTAACTATTTCACACTTACAACATAGATTAGATGCGGAGTTAAGACACAAGGAGGCCAAGCAAGTCACCCAGGATCACATAGTAATGAGGCCAGTACTTGAAGCCAGGTGGCTCACATACAGAGCCCCCATTCTTCACCTGCTGAGCGATAACACCTGAAATGATTCGCTTCACTGAACAGAATTCACACAAAGAGAATAACAAGAATCCTCTCTCAAAATATTACTTGTGGACCAGGGAGACAGTGTCGCCATCTAAGCACCTGTCTGGCAAGTGCAAGGATCTGGGTTCCATTCTGGTACCACATGCTGTGCTGGCCCCACTATTCCAGGGTGGCACACCATGCTGGCCAGTGAAGCAGGTCATGGTGGTATATGCCTATAATTCCAGAGCTCGGGAAGCTGAGAAGGAAAATCACTGGTGAGTCCGAGCTGTGTAGCCTGACTGCGTACCAAATAAACAGATAAGTAAGTAAATAAATGAGATTTTTACAAAACATCATCTGTATATGTATTGACACGATTTCTTGTTCTTAACTTATGTACATTAAAACACACAGCTCCAGTTCAGCTCAAGGTTCCAGTCACTCCCAAGAAGTCTTCCAGTCATCTTGTGCAAATTCTGTCTCAAAAGATGCTCTACTTCCATTATTTGCTATTTGTGACCATGAGGAACTTATTCAGCTATGTCAGAATCTGAGAACATGCAAATTAGGAAAACATTCATCTTTTGTTTGTTGTTTTTGTTTGTTTTGTTTTGTTTTGTTTTGCAGAACTGGGGATTGAATTCAGGCTCTTGATTCTACTGAGCAATCTCCCCACCCTTAATCTTTAAATAAAGTCATCTTGACTTACTGAATTTCTACCATGGGTATTTCTCATGTTTCATTGGAGATAAACTTCACCAAAGCTAAACTTTCTCCATACCTAAAGTTATGCTTTCATTTTTCATTATATGTTAGTTCTCTCTGTAATTAAATAAATGTCCCATAAGCATGTCTAATGTATTACATCATGATAACTTACAATTCAATAAAAAAAATACCTGTCATAGTTCAAATATAATTAGGAAATAAAAAAATAAAAATAAAAAAACAAATATAATTAGGAAAGACAATGCCTGTTAATGGCTCCATTGTGGCAGGTCATGAAAAATTTAAATGTTTAACATGGAATGTAGTGAACTGTATTAGGGCACACTTTTCTAAAAGTATAATCACAGTTTTTCTTTAAACTAAAATAAGCACTTTTAGAAGAAAGGAAGATGTATTTATCTGTGATGTGATTTGTATCTTAATTTGCCATCAGGATATTATTTATCTTACACCAAGATTAAAGTTAAGAAAGATGATATTTTAATATATTAAAAAATAAAATATTTGATTTATTATTTCTCCCAATTTAATGCTCTTATGTTGGTGTGAGATTATATTTTACTGTACAACTTTATATACATTTTACCTATAGTAAATCAATGAAGATTTATTTTATCTATTTAATATAAAAAATAAATAATGATAACACCACTAATGGCAAAAAAAAAAAATGAAAAAATTAGTTTCATGTCTGTGGAACAGTGTTTCTAGCATGCATTCATCATAATCCATTCAGGAAAATAGTAACTTCAGTGGATATTCTAATTGGAGGAAATTTAATGCAGAAAATAATTATAAAAGGGTCAGATGGTCTGAGGTAGCCAGAGGGGAAAGGGAGAGTTTCTCAGTGACAGGTGTCTGCAGTGGGACCCCAGCACAGCAGGCTGCAGGAGCAGGGCGGGGTGGGGGGAGCGGGGGAATACGGTGCTACCTGCAGCGCAGGGCCCCTGCCCACCTGAGGCTGCTGGTGCCTGCTATAGCTGTTACTGTCTGGATCTAGTGCAGAAGCTACCTCACAGGAATACATGGCATGTTTTGCTGTCACAGAGCAGGGACACTGGGCCTTAGGTTATCTGTAGATGTCACAGGCAGCTGAGATAGCTCGAGAAGAGCCAGATGCCATCACGGCTGCTCAAACACATGCTGCTGCTGCGGTGGCTGCTGCTTTTCTGTGACTCACAAAACATGTCTTGCTGCAGAAATCCTGCTGCCCCGGTGGGAACAGAAGTGCTCAAGGGACTTCACTATAGGCTAGAGTTAGCCAGTGCCTATAGCTAGTGGACCCTTAACTTAAATGCATACCCATGTCTTTTAATTTTGCCTTTACGAATAATGTGTATAAAATGAGAATAAAGATACTGTATATATATATATATATATATATATGTACAATGTATTAACACATGCACACACATACTGTGTATACAGATCCTATATATTCTACATATATATCACTTATGGTGTGTGCATTTAGATGCCTGTATATTTCTATTTTTGCCCTGCCCTGTACTCTGCATGATTTTCTTCAAAACAGGTGTTCAATTTACAAATTCCAAAATCTCATCCAGTAGATTTTCCTTCCATTTCAATGATGACTTCTCCATTTCCAGTAATTCTCACTCTTTACGGCTTGTATCTGTCTGAGTTACACACTTGTTTTTTTCTTCTTAGTGTTGTTGAGTTCTTTGTGTCCTCATGAATATACAGCACAGTTATAGAAAAGGAACCTTGAGAATATTTGTACTAGTCTGCAAGGACCCTCACAATAAAGCACCACAAAGTGGGTAGCTGAAGCAACTGAAATCTATTTCTCACAGATCTGGACTCCTGACATAAGATCGAGGCTTTGAGAGGGCCGGGAAGATAGCTCAGTGACTCAAGCACATGCCTGGCAAGCAGGTGAGTTCAATCACTGGTACCAAAAAAAAAAAAAAAAAAAAAGTTCAAGGCATTGGAATCGGTTCTTTTTTTATTTTTTAAAAAATAAAAAATAGTGATAAGAAAGAAAGCAGCATTTAGAAATAGTACAGGATTTTATTAAACAGAGTGATACAGATTCAGCAATGGGTGCTATATTACATGTTGCTGTCTTCAGATTAGTTGCTCAGATCACCAGACAGAAATGTGTAAGATTTGTTTAAAACAAAACAACATAGGGCTGGGGAAATAGCTCAGTAGAATAAGCATTTGCCTGGCAAATGCAAGGTCTTGAGTTTAATCCCTGGTACTGCAAAAAATAAAAATAAAATAAAATAAAAATAAAAAAGAAGCCCTAATAAATTCAAAAGAGAAAGAAAAAAAACAGAGTGAAAAAAATTTTAAGCATTGACTGCTCCTTTCAAAAGATCACCAAAAGGTGGCAATACAATTATCTGAACTGTTCTGTATATAGACCCAAATATAACTTTTTCCTTCCTTTCATTTATCTTTTTCTTCATCCCAGTTTTTCCTTCCCATTGAACAATTTCTTGCCCTTTCATGTACCTGTTGTACCTTTTAGATTTTTATGCTTCTTTCAGTTTCTCACACTGGTGAGATAATACAATGTTTGCACATATGGATATAATTTCTTTCACCTACCAATATAGTCTCTAGCTATATCCATTTATCCACCAGACTCAATTTATCTTTTGTTATAACTGAATAATACCCCATTATATAAAAATACCGTATCTTTTTATCCATTCCTCAGTTGATAGTTATTTGGGCTGCTTTCAAGATTTAGCTGTGGCAAATTGTACTGTGATAAACAAGGGTGCACATGTATCACTGTGGGGTGATGATTTCAGTTCTTTTGGAAAAATACCTAGGAGGGGAATAGCTGGCTTATATGGGACCTCCAATCCTAGCATTTTGAGGAATCTCCATACTGATTTCCATAATGGTTGTACTAACCTTCACTCCCACCAGCAATGGAGGAGGGTTCCTTTTCCCCCACAGCCTCTCCAGTATTAGTTATTGGTTGACTTCTTGATAATAACCATTCTTTCGGCTCTTTTGGCATAAGATGGTATCTCAGTGTTGTTTTCATGGGCATCTCTTGAATGACCAATGATGTCAAACATTTTTTTGGCATATTTATTTACCATTTTTATATCTTCACTTGTGAAGTATATATTCACCTCAGGTGTCTGTTTTTATATAGGGTCTTTGCATTTTGGAGGCCCGATCTTTTTGTAATTCTTTATATGTTCTAAATAGGAGTCCTTTATCTGAAAGACAGTCTTCTATAATTATCTCCTACTTTATGGGTTTTCTTTTCACCCATCATTGACTTCTTTTGGCATGCAATAACTTCTCCTAAAGATGAGATCCCAGTTGTTTATTTCTTGAAGTATTTCCTGGGCAGGTTGATTTTTCATTCATGAACTCTTACCTAAGCCTATGTCCTTAAGGTTAGTACCAAATTTCTCGTCCAGAAGATTTAGTTTCAGTTTTAATACTTAAATCTTTGAACCATTTTGACTTAGTCTTGTGCATGACAATAAGCATGGATCTATTTTAAGCCTTTGACCGTGGAAAGCCAGCATTTTCAGCCCTATTTATTAAAGAGGTTTTCTTTCTTCCAGTGACCATGTTTTACCCTTTTGTCAAAGACAAGTGCAGTTGGCATTGTGTCTGCAACTTCTGATCTGTTCCACTGATGCTCAGATGTGGTTGTGTGCCAGTACCTTGCTGAGTTTATCACAATAGCTTTGTAGCATAATTTCAAGTCAGAGATTGTGATGCTTCCTGCCTTTCCTTTCTTACCAGGACTGCTTTTGCTATTCTGTCTGGCTCCAGATGAATTTAAAGAATGTTCTACCCAGACCTGTGAGGTATACTGACGGTATTTTAATCAAGATTACATTGAATCTGCATAACAATTTGGAGAGAATGGCCATTTTCGCGGTGCTGGTTCTCCTATCCAGGAGCACGAAATGTCTTTCCATTTTCTGAAATCCTCTTCAATCTGTTTTCTCAGAGTACTATAATTTTCTCTACATAAATCTTTTACTTCATTTGTGAGATTGATTCCTAAGTATTTCATTTTTGGGTGTTATTATGAAAAGCATGATTTCTCTCTTCACACATTGACTGTTTGTGTATAGAAATGATATTGATTTTTGAGTGTTGACTTTGTTACCTGCTTCACTACTGAGTGTGGTTATTAAACCTACAAGTCTCTTAGCAGAGCTTTTGTGATTTTCTATGTACAGTATCATCTCATCTGCAAATAATGATAATTTCACTTCTTCTTTCCAATCCTTACTCTTTTTTATTTCTTTCTCTTGTCTAATTGTTCTGGCTAATGTTTCCAGAACTATACGGAAGAGGAGTGGTGACAGTAGACATCGTTGTCTTGTTCCTGATTTAAGTGAAGGCCTCCAATTTTCTCCGCTATGTATAATATCAGCTATTATTTCAGCATAGATGGATTTTATAAATTTCAGTCAAAAACCCTCTATTCAGACTTTCTGTTGTACTCTTATCATGAAGAGTGTTCACTTTTGTCAAAAGTTTTGTCCACATCTATTGAGATGATGACATGATTTTTGTCTTTGGCTCTGTTGCTGTGGTATACTATATTTATGGTTTTGCATATATTAAACCATCCTTGCTGGAATCTTGTTTTGACTGAAGCCTGCTCCTTAGGTTGTACTTAATTAATTCCTCTTTGTCACTCTGGAATATAGTTAATATAGTTGGGATTTCTCTTTTTTGTTCTCTCTAGAAAAGACTGTTTTGACATTAGCCTTTATACACAAAACTTAGTGAATACCCAATAGCATTGTTATTTATCTATCTATCCTAGAATACAAATTACTTAGCTGTCTGACCAGATTAAATTTGGGTTCTTTGGTAGAATTATTTTTGAGGTCAGTATTTGAGGAGTTTTTCCTAATTCTAACAGCTCTTCTCAAGTATTAAGGGCTAGGGAAAAAGTTCAGGAGTATAAGCACTTGCCTGGCATGGGCAAAGTCCTGAGTTGAATCCCTGGTACAAAAAAAAAAAGCTCAAATGTCTCTACTTTGGTTCTGCTTGTTGAACTTGCTAACCTCCTTAGAGCACTGCTTTTAATTCAGAGAATCTATTGGTTCTAGGAGCTATCGTGAGCTTGACCATCTCCAAGCTGTTTGAAATCAAGCCAGTTCCTCTGTGGAGACCTTCGTCTTCTCTACCTTGCCCAGGCATCTCTCCTTAGACATACTCTCTAATCCCCTATTGTAGGCACTGAGCTTTATCCCTAACTGAAGCAAACAACAGCTTCTACTCCTCTAGGCTCACCTCTCCACCAAGGAACATTTGTCCAGTGGGATCTGGGTAATCTTGGTCCTAGTGTTCTCAACTTTCCCTCTACAGAAGAGATCCACCATCCTGTGGTTACACTACAGTGGAGGGAGTAGTCCTTGACCTCACAGCCCTGATTGCCAGCCACCTAGCTTATGGCTTTCTGCAGTAAGATAAGCTTTGAGGGAAGAGAAAGCCCCATCTGCTTAGCTACATGAATCTGGAGACAAGATTCTGTCATATTCAGCTAAATATAGTGGATGAAGGAAAGGAAATGGGTTGTGACTCAAATGCTAATGATTCTTAGCTTTCATTTTTTTGGATAAATGTTTGTTTCTTAAAGGCATGTAGCCCTTAAGACTATTTTCAGAAACTTTAGTGCCTTGTTCATTTTGTTCTTTTTAACAATCTCCATCAGCTTTGCCTGTTTCACTATGGAGGAGGTGCACCTTTACAATGTCACCTTAAAAATGAAACTCTCCTCAGGTTCTGTTTTAAAATAATGACAATATGATTATTCAAAGCCAAAGTCCCTATGCTAATGACTTACTTTGTGTATTCTATTCATTTATTATCATATCCCTATTATTTAAGCTATAATTATCAAGGGTACTGATAGTTTTCTGCTATGAATCATATCAAAAGAAGGAAAGTACTCCATATATATGTTTTGGCAACAAGTCAAACCACAAAGCCTTATGTACAAGCAATCATCTGTCATCGTACTTCCAACAGAATGCCAAAATAAGTAGGTACCAGAAATGAAAACTTGAGGCTACTGTGGTGGCTGATACACTGTGTCAACTTGAGACGTTAGAAGTTTGGCTGAACCCACTTGTGGATTCCACACCGTGGAGCATGGGGACCCCACTCCAGGGCAGAGAGGACCCGCCCCAGAGCCACTCAGCACGAGAAGTGTACTTAAAGGAGCCGAGGAACGCTTCCGTGTTCCCGCCTCTTTGAAGAAGTCCCAGTCTTTGTTGCGCCATTTTGCAAATGGGCCACTTTGGAAGAGCTCCAATCTTCATGGTGGAGCTCCAGTCTTTGCAGTCCACATGGAAGGAAGGAAGAAAGAAAGGCTTGATAGATGCCACAACCCCTGCTCCTTCTGCTACTCTCCACTACCTTCTGCCTTGGAGCCAGCCAAGTATGGACTGAAACTCTACCAACTGTGAGCTAAATAAAACCTTCCTTCCTTCATTTAGGTTGTTGGTATTTTGTCCAAGCAATGAGTAAAAAGCAACTGAGATAGTTACTATAAAGAATAGATTAAAAGATCCATTTATGCTAATGAACAATAATACGTTCTTGGGTTTATAAGGAGAACTGCATAACTGTAAAACTATCAGCTTATCTGGCATGGTAGTGCACAACTGTAATCCCAGCGATCAGGAAGCTGAAGCTACATATTTTGAAGACTGGTCTACAAACTAAGTATAGGACCAGCCTAGAGTATAAGCGAGAACCTATTTCAAATATATATATATATATATATATATATATATATGCCAAAAATTAATTTAAGTAAAAGTATCAATTTATGTCTTTAAAATCAGGCAATGATTTTCATTAATTAAATTAATCCAGAAAAATCTTTAGACCAACATTTCTCAACCTGTGGGTCATGACCCCAGCGGGGGTCGAACGACCAAAACACAGGGGTCGCCTAAAGCCATTCCAAATCATAACTGTAGCAAAATTACAGTTTTGAGATATCTACCAAAATTATTTTTTGGTTTGGGGTCACTGCAACATGAAGAACTGTATTGTGGGGTCACAGCATTAGAAAAGTTGAGAACCACTGCTTTCAACATACCAGAATAGTATAATTCTACAATTAGAAAAACTCTTGCTGGAATATGATTCAGTTATTTCATTTATAGCAACAAATGCAGGGGTCACTTCCTAGTACCAATGAGTATACCAAATTCATACCTTTTGATCAAACTTCACTAAATTTCCTCTAATCTTCTTCTTGGCTTACCTGTTATATTGAATTTAATGGCACATTAATTTAATGTGGCTTGAAAGTAAATTTTTATTTGCTAATATATCTGGGAAATCCCTGTTCCTATAATTTGTATTTAATGTATAATCTGAAAAGCCCCATTTTTATATCTGGAATGTCAAGGTTGATATATCCCCAATTTTTCACTGCTATTTTCCAATTCATTATAATTTTGATGCTATATTTAATGTGTCTTTCTCAAGTAGAATTTCATTTTGTAGATTTACCCTTTCAGTTTATTGGTATTATTCCTCTATCATGACCAATATTTGCAATAACAATGTATTAAACTCTTCCAAATTTGTTAGCAAGATTTAGCTATCTTTCCCAACTAATAATTATTGAATAAGACACATAATAAGATTTTGTGTTATTATATTTTCTCTTGCTGGTTGCATAGTCCTCTATCATTGCCTTTCAGTTTATTTCAATTCAGTCTCATCTAAACTAAAGCCCTGCCAAATAATATAATACAGGTAAAATTTTATTTAGGAACAAACTCAGTTGTATTTTGTATGCATAAATAATATCTGAATGTTAGTGTTATAATCTGCTATTGTTAAATTAATATAGAATTGTATAAGATCAGGTTTTGGTAGCCTCAATTACAATGTTTCAATTCATTACCAACCTATTTCACAGTGTATACACATATCAAAACATTGTATTACACAACTTAAATGTACAAATTTTGTCCATAAAGTATATACCATTACAGGTTGTGGAAAAACTACAACCCACAAAAAAAAAAAAAAAAAATTATTGCTTTATTTTTTAAAGTGACACTGCCTTGTAATATGGCATATTTTTCTCATACTTTTGTGATTGCTGCTTATCATATTTCTTCCACTTAAATATAAACTCCACTGAGGCAGGAATCTCTCAGTGACTTGACTCACAAATGCTATGTGACAAGGGCAGTGCCAGCTCTGATAACACCTGCTGATGGCATGCTGTGCTTAAGACACTACGACCTGGGAAAGAAAAAACAGAGCTACAGAGACAGGGGTTTGGCTTATATTTAGTAAGCTTAGATTTTATAATAGTCCTGCAGCAAGACGTCTGCAGTAGTAGCAATGCCAGACTCCTTTATCTTCAAATTAATTAAAGAAGATTTTTAATAAAGCCTGCATCAGGAAGAAAGCCAATGTCTCTTGACAATGAGATCAAAGTTAACAGTAGCAATAGGATTATGTTGCAGAGAACACTAATCTCCACACTGTAGGATATTAGATAATGCCTTACCCAATCCTGTGGAGGAAAAGTAGTCTGCCAAAGTTGGAAGACTATTTCTGTCCATCCCTTCTACCTCACCTAGGAGCTCACTCTTCCTTCCCTTCTCAGCACTGGTGCAGAAATCTACCAGACATAGGTATACATTCAATCCACAGTTCCTTCTAGAGTGTAACAATCTATCTATTTACATAAGCAGTTCTAATATTTTTTAAATATTATGGCCGGCTCAACCTGCCCTGGGTGAGAGGCTGGCACAGCATGCGATGCCAGGGATTGAACCACAGTCAGTCCCTGCGGTTGCCTAAGCTTGCCTAAGCAGGCGCTTTAGACCACTGAGCCATCTCACCGGCCCCAATTTTAACAATTTGGATCAATGTATTGAGAACTGTTCTAGACTTAGGGATTTAACAGTAAGTGAAACATATTAAGTTACTGTTCTGCAATTTTCAAGACATGGGGTAGAATTGGGACTTACAGTTTGCAAAAATGGCTAAAATAATTTGGAAAAAGAGGGAGATAAGACCTTATAAACTTGAAAATCTGTAAGGAAAATCACAGCAAGGTAAAGGCAGGAACTGAGGAAAGAAATTATTTCCATGGCAAGCCCCTAGAAGCTTATGAATCATTTAAACATTCTGGTGAAAATGCTTCAAATATTTAGCCCATCAGCATGAACTCCTGTAGCTACTAGTAACATTTTTCTACTGAATACTTAAAAAGCAGCTAATATTGCCTAAATCAAAGAAGGAATATTAAGTCAGTAACTTATTCCCACTTTTTATAATTTAGACTCCTCTCTGAAAGTTATAAAAGGTTCCAAGTATTACAAAACCCAATGTAATCAGCAAATAATGACATGCAGTGGGTTTGGAGGACTTGTGATAAACTCCTGTATGACCACCTATTTATTGCATCTTCAAATTATTAAAATTCAAAAAAGTCCCAAACTGTGGTGGTCAAACTATAAAACAACTTATCACGATGCAGGTGTGCATGCTGCCACTTCTGATTTTCTGTTTTCCAAAATGTGAGCATGCCCAACTTTTGAGTAACTTGGGGACTACACCAGCCATGGTCAGACATGGAGTAGGCGGGTGCCTAAGAGCCTCCTCCCCCAACACAAGTAAGCAGCTCCAGACACTTTCATCCTGGGGCAGGTGCTGCTGGGGTAGGACGGTGCTGTAAAATCCAAGCCTAACAAACAAGTAGCAAGTCCTAATCTCCTAAGGACTCTGCCACCTTGTCGTTTTGTAAGGAAGCACTATCCTGCGGAACAAACGGACATCATCAAGCTGGATCATTGTAACAGGAAAGCTAGGAAAGCTTCTAAGCAAAGAGGAAACACTCTCTTATCCTAAACAGCTCGTTAAATGACAGCTTCCTGATAATCTGCACAGCTTTGAGCCTCACAGAGTTAAACGAAGCTACTTAGAATATTTTGCGTCTCTCACACCTTCCTCCTCCTAAGCTCCAATTTCCCAACCAGAGGCTGCCATACTTTGCACCAAGCTTTTCTCCTTACTCCCTCTGAAACGATTACCAAATCAATGGACCATATCTCCAATAAGACAGTGCTTCAACTATGTCGCATGTTATGAACCCCCCATCCTGATCCTTTCTGTATCTGTAAGAATCATCTTCCCTGTATTAACTATTCTTCATTGGGTCCGCGCTTTCTCATCTCACGTTAGCCAGAACAAATCCAGTGTTCAGCAAATGGACTTGAGTTTGTGTTTACTTTTATCTTCCAGTATCATCTGAATTCAAAATTGAAAATTGTAGTTTCATTCTTTAGATGTAGAGGTTAGGTTTATCTGTTAAGTTTACCACTCAATAATTTAGTTTCATTTCTAATATTGTCTTTATCATCCAATAGTTTAACAATTGTTATCATTTTTATAGGTCCCATACAAGTTATTCATTTTTTTCTCTATACTTCTAAGCTACTGGTAACATACTCAGTGGGATGATCCAGTAACCAAGATCCTAGAGGAATCACATCGCTAGAATTCTTCCACGTGATTGGCAAAAATACATTATTCTCTCTGATAAACTGTTAAAATTTGGAAGGTGAAATCTTAAATGTATTATTTATTAATCATTTAATCGATAGTTTCTGGGTGCTTTTCATGTGGGATATATACTGTTAAGGATAATGAAAAACTCACACGATATGTTAATACGAAAGAGTTCACTCATGGTCCCCGGTTTAGGTAGAAACTTACACATTTTAAGCTCAGGGCCACCTTCTAGATCTACGTAAGCTCATTTTATTTACAATCTTATTAGGGTTTAGGTAATAAAGTCCAAGTGTAATGGATTAAACAATTCAAATTTAATCTTGTTTTGTTTAAGTGTAAAAAGCACAGTGGGAGTCCATCGTTGGATGCTTTACCAGATTAACAACATCAGAGGCCTCGTTTTAGCAAATCTTGTCATTTCCATTATGCCCAAAGGTCTCCAGGGCAGCCCTGGCTATTAAGCCTGTGTTCAATACCAGAAAGAAAATGAGATGGGAAAAAAAGATTTCTTAATAAGTAATGTAAACAACACCGTTCAACATAACATTTAGTTTCTCTGATTGGCAAAAACTATGTCATGTGGCTATGACAGGTTGCAAGTATTAAGAAAAGGATTATATGGGACTGGATAACTCACTACAGCACCTTCTAAATTATGGGTGCACGGGGTGTGGGGCTTCTCCAAAGAGCAAGGGAAAAGTCACATAAGACCTCGTGTTGGCGCTGCACTGAACGGTAGAAACAATGAATGGAAATTTCTGAGGTACGTGCTGGTCAAGGAGGAATTAACACCCAAGGAAATAATGGACTTTATCATGGGACAAAAGTAACATTTGCCCACACCAAAAAATATGAGAGACAGTGCTGGGGTGATGCAGGTGTACACGACAGGGTGGAAAAAGGACACTCATGTTTTCTTCCTTTCTTACCTTGTGTTTATACAGTGTTAACAACTTGACATCAGTCACAGAAATCACAAGTGGCCCTTGTCCCACCCAGTAGGTCCAATGATAGCCAATTCCTGTCATTTTTTTCCCTAGTGCTGCTTGATGTTCATAACTTCCTATTCCTGAAATGCCCTCTTTTAATATTGTGCCAAATGTTACCAAAATAGAATGCTTCTCAGTACTAATTGTATTGTTGCCTAGAATCCAAAATGGCCCTTATAAAAGTTCAGTTCTATACATAAATGCAATCATTTTCAGCAATTGTTTTAGATCTTCCTACCACTTGCATTCTATTTTTTTAAAGTAGAATTCTCATAAATAGAGAACTACAGTGATCTGCAGGAAACCCCCCAACAAACTGGTCAGTATGGATTATGGAAATTTGTATGGAATTTTGAAATGACTCTTATATTCCCACCTTTTGGTGTTATACTCTGTATAATCCTTCCCTTAATCTTATAAAGTGTAGGAAAAACTTGTGATGTGCTTGTACACACTGGGATATGGCTGATATGATAGGATATTTATGCCTCAGCTGATCTTCATTATACAGTGTGGCAAAATTAATGGGGTATCATGTCCATGCTACATTAGGTCATATAAGTGTTTTAGCACATTGATATGAAAGCATTTCCTGCTACACTTAAACAATAAATAACAAATTTGTGACCTACCTCAGGAGAAGACCATATGACACAGTTGCATGTAACACGTGCACACTTGACATCAGTCACAGAGATCACAAGAGCATTGCTCTTATCCCATCCAGAATGTTCAATTATGGCCAAAAGAGCCTCCAGCAGGGAACCAGAGCCAGCCAGCATACTGCTGCATGGAAATAGACTCTGCCAATCCCCTGACTGATTAGAAGTGGCTTCTTCCTGACCAAGCCTGCAGATGACGCTGCACCCCAGTGGTCTTCAGGTCTAATCTTGTGGTTACAGAATATAAAAGCCAAATGTTTTTAATGTAAAAAAGCACATCACAAGGGTCAGTGAGGTAGCTCAGTGGACTAAGTGTTTTCTTAGACAACCATAGAGACTGGGGTGCAAGTCCTCTCACCACAGGCTGCCACCTCCAATCTGCCCAGGAGCACTGAGCTGGCCACCCTAATGGGGCGTGGTGGTGCATGCCTGTAATCCCAGTGCTGAGGAGGCTGAAAACAGCAGGGTCACTATGACCCCACGCTATGTAGTGAGACCCTGTACCAAATATAGAATTTTTTGAAATGTATATTACAAAGCCAGGGAGATAACTCCATGGTGCAAGTGCCTGACTGGCAAGTGAAAGGTCATGAGTTTGAACCCTGGTCCCACAAAAAAAAAAAAAAAAAAAAAAGTACATCACATTTGGTTTAACATCACAATGTTAACAGAAAAAAAATTGACTATTTCACTGTTAGGATATAAATACATGATTTCTTGTTCATAAAAAATAGCAATAGAAGTATATAAGTCAAAGTCCCTCTATATTCAGTGTCCTCTCAACTTTCAACTCATAAGTTCAAAATTCTGATAAAGCCTGAGTTTCAGCACATAGTCCAAGTGCACTAAGCAGTCACCTGATTCTATCAGACTAATGTCATGAGAACAGCAGGCTCATATATTCTGGGGAAGGATGAAGAGGAAAGGCATAGAGCAAAAGAAAGTAGCAGGACCCAAAAGATCACTCGCTGAATAGATCCACTCCCTGCATGGAGCCAACAAGTGGGAGAGAGAGAAACAGCTGCACATGGATGTGAGGTTTTATCGCCCTGTAATACGCAAATTACTGTACAAAGCAGTGTGACCTGGTTTCCTGCTCTGCACACTAACTAATCAAACTAGCTTTCCTTCCTCCCGTGAATGAACTAAGAACAGTATTGGGAGAGAGAAGTATAGCCTGGAGAAAGTCTAACGTCTCTCTTCTTTGTACCCTCTCAATTTTTATTTTATTTTAATCTATATTCTATGACAGGTAAATCAAGTTTCAACCAGGAAAATTGTGTCTCTCTCAGGAAGTCTCCTTTTTTTTTTTTTTTTTTTTTTTTTTTTTAATACTATTAAGGTCTAATGAAGTGGAAAATTAAGTTTTTGCCCTCTAAGTCTCTGCAATAGGTCAGAAGAGACATCAAACATTAACTTTGAAACACACTTAAAAGCCCTAAATTTAAAACCTAGAACATTAGATTAAATTCTCCCTTGATTCTGTTTCTAATTGCAACTTATTCCAACATAGTTAACTAAATGGAAATATGCCATGAGCACTGTGTCAGTCAGAACTCTTTCTATTGTCAGTATGACAATATCCAGCTAGCTTTAAACAAAAAGAATTCATTATTTGAAATAATTGAAAAATCTAGATGTGGCAGCAGCTTGACCCATGTGCTACAAAATATAATACGGGGGCTTATGTGTGTTCCGGTGTTTCAGTCCTACTATCCATTGTGTTGGCCTAATGCCTAGGCAAACGCATCCCATGCCAAGAAAGAAGAGAATCACCCTCTTCTTGGTTTGTTCATCCTTTGGCTTTCAAATTCCCCAAGAAAGAAGACCTGCAAGCTCATGTAATGGGCCTGCCCCTAATGCAATAATCACTGTCACTCTGAACCCTCAGTTTGTTCTCAGTACTAGAATCAGGAAGTAGAGTTGGCCTGTTCCAATAATGTAGACTGAGAATTAGATGCGGGTGACTCATTAAAGTAAAACAGGAGAATTTTATCAGTATTAAAATACCCATCTGGACAAAATAGCAGATATCTCAGGCACACAATAAACCATTTTATTCCAAATACTAGAATGAAGCATTTTCCCAAATTTGAGCATAATGGACAACTTTCCATTATAATTTTAGCACATAGAAGTTAAAATGCCAAATAAAAAAACCTATCTCCTTGTAAATTAAATAGGAAAAATATTAAAGTCCAACATTCTTTTCTTTATACATGTCTATGCTGTAGCTTAGTTCAGCTCTACAGATTTTAATCAAAAGTCAGAGCAAACCTGGGGTTCTTAACTAGCATTATAAGGCTTGCAAATCATGTCATCCACTAAAACATTGCGACTATTTAAACAGTTCCAAAGTTGGATAAATCCACTGTCATGTAAGTCTCTTGTATATCAAGAGATATAACCATGCAGATGATTATTACCATACTGCATCCTGTAAACACATCATAAGTAGATAATATCCTTAAGTTGAAAATGCATTTAATACACTTAGCCTGTCAAACAGGACAGCTTAGCAACGTAGAAGGCTGTATAGTGTCAGCTGCTCCCTCTGACGATCCCATGGGTGGCTGGGAGTGCAGCTTCCAACACCAAAAACAATGTCCTATAATATGTCAGCCAGCCCAGCAAAAGGTCCAAACTGAAATCTGATCTCCACCACACACATACCACTTTTGCACTATCATAATCCCCAAAAATTGTCAAGTTGTAGACACCTCACATATAATACTTCATGTACCCAGAACTATTTTGAAACGAAGAACAGTTCTTAGATAGCCAGCACGCTAGTGCCTGGAGTAAAATTGGAATTCTGTCAGTAAGTAAAATGGGATTGCAGATACTGTAGCAAATGTGCAGTCTCTGCCTTAGAGCCTCTGGAATATTCCAGAGAAAACAGAGAGAGAGACCTCAAGTCTGAGGTATTTTCCTGCCTAAGAAAATTTACACAGTTTTTGTACCAGTGGTTTAAATAAATAGAGAACCATGAAGTCACTGCTGATGAGTTAATTAACACGAGCTCCATGAGAGAATTGAATTACCAATGACAAATCCAGGCTATAAATCTGTGCTGCAATGCCATTTCTTGGCTCATAATGTTTTATAAATCTTACGATCATACTTTGCAGTTAGTTTGAAGTTATATTTTAAAGAAGAGCAACAGAATCTTTGTAGCTAATAGTCAAACATGAAAGGAGTTTCTGCACTTATTGCTAAAAGATCTAAGAATTCAAATCCATGAGGACAATCTGAATAAACCATAGGGACTGAATCCAAACTGGGCTCTTCGTGGGCAATTCTCTAACAGATTTGTAGTCACAGCTGGAGAACACTACAAACCTGATTTTATCCCACTTAAAAATTTTGTCCACTATGAGAGCATACATATTCAATTCAAGCAAAAGGAATTAAAGTCCCTTGAAATGTCTGAATTTTATTTTCATGAGCAATCAACTGTGTTGACATCTGTCCTTCCATATACTTTGAGAAAGTCCAAGTTATCTTTAATCCCAAAGATTTCTCCCCTGGCCACATGCAAAGTAAGTCACTAGAGGTCTAAAGGAAAGTCACAACTTGGGCCAGATGTTCTAATGTAGGCTTCCTTTTCCTCTACATTTAAGCTCTGTAGCTTGGAGAGTCTTCTCTAACCTGGTGTACAAACGCAAGGTTCTCTCCCACTTTTTAGTTATTCTCATAGTACCTGACCATGGCATTTCCCCAGGAAAAGCTCAAAATTAGAATAAAATGTAAAAAGGTAACAGAATTCTTGTCAATGCACTGGTCAGTAGAGTCTAGAGGAGAATGTAATGCTCCTCACTAAAAGTCAATACCAATAATCCAAAACCCCAAATCTTCTCCTAATAGGCATGTCTTCTGTCCTTCGTGATTTCTTCTTATAATTAGGGAAAATTGCTTCAGGGTAAAACTTTCTTAACTCTAGGCAGAACTTTTCTGTGTTTTTATGGACTTCTAAATTCTAGGAACTTAAGCCCGGCGTGGCGGCGCACACCTGTAATCCCAGCACTCGGGAGGCTGAGGCAGGATGATCAGTGCGAGTTCAAGACCAGCCTGGGCTCAAGGCCCGCCTGAGCTGCATAGCGAGACCCTCTCTCAAAAAGACAAACAAACAAACAAACAAACAAATAAATAAATAAATAAATAAGTAAATTCTAGGAACTACACCTGCCCTCTGGTGTACAAGAGTTCTGGCCCTAACCCAAGTAGAAATCTCCATCATTTCTACCGATTTGTTTTTCCTTAAAGTTATCACCTTGCTTCTTCACAGCCCCAGGCTTCTAGAAGGGGCACAGACATGCATTATTTTTTTTAAAAAGCCACATTAAGGAAGTTTACTAAAATCATCTCCTTTGTCAGAATAGTCCTAAGTAATTATCTATCTTCTTCGACATTCCAAGCACCATCTGGAATGTAAATATCTTAGAGTACTACTGTAAGATGCCATCATTATCAGGTAGAATGGAAGAATGACCTCTGCTGATCAAATAATTCCAAAAATTAAACATATTACCACAACAACACCCTTTCCTTTCAGAATGCCAGTATAATCCAAAGGCTTGCTGCTTTCAGGATTCATGTTTTGAGACTTTGCCCTAAAGTGATGGGGCAATGGAATTTTGCCACTAGAAAGTAATTAGGTGGTGAAGACAAAGCCCTCATGAATGGAGCTACTGCTCTTATAAAGAGGCTCCACAGTAATGTTCTTCCTTTCTATGTGGGAGGAGTCAAGCATCTGATACTTAGAATATTTAGCTCTCTCATCACACCTCACCATAATCTTGAATTTCCCAACCTTCAGAACAATAACATAAGAGGTAAAGTTTCTTTTGTTTATAGGCTTCCCAGTTCATGGTATTTTTTGTTGCAGGGGCCATAATAACCTATGGCATATATTTACTACAATTAGACTTTCACATTTCTTCACTTTCTTTTTGAAATGCATGCCTGTTTCTCCCACTAGACTTTATTCTGAAAGCAATAAGAACTTTTGGTCTTTAATAGTTGGAAAAATTATCATGTCTGAATCCTTTGCACTGAATAACTACTTTGAAGACAACAATATGCATTGTATCAATTATTGGGACTGTACTACTAATTTGTTTTGAAACTGTCGCATTGTTATTTCTTATTAAAAGTAATAAAAAAAAACTTTGTCTTCTAATTATTACATTATCAGGATTGAATAACTGCTTCACATATACTATATATTTCACAATTGTATTGCTGGAGGCATAAGAAAATAACAGTTTAGTAACATCTGAACCTAGATCAACAAGCTAATTACTCAGTCTTATAAATAGGGGAGGTACATTGAGTCTGAAGAACTAAGTTGTAGATGTTGACTCTGGCTCATCTTAGTGCTTGCCTCGGAAGTGCATATTCTGATTGACTCATCTTAGACATTCCTTCTGACAGGAGTTGGAGGATTTGTCCCTTCAAGCCAAGCAAACTAACAATAACATTCAAAAAATGGAATATTTAGGAATCAATAAAGGAGACAAATCATCTATACACTAAAAATTAAAGTAATCTAGAATAGAAGAGATCAAAGAGGATTTCAGAAAATGAAAAATTGTTCCTTGCTCATGGATAGGAAGAACCAACCTTGTGAAACTGGCCCTATTCCCAAAATTGTTGTACAGGTTCAATGCAATCCAAAACAAATACCATTAATATGCCTCACAGATCTAGAGAAAACACCAATAAAATTCATAAGGAACCAGAAAAGATCTAGTCAAAGAGGAATCTCACAAAGTTTAGATGGGATGCTTGGAAACTTAAGGGTCAAGCTTCAGAGGTATTTGTATGAACATAAATAATTATACTCTTTCTAAAGAGACAGAAGACTGATTAGCAGTCATGGTTTGAGGTTTTTGCAAGCACAGGTTTTGTAATAGTATTTTATAATGAATTACCCAAGAATCACATTCTACAAGTACAGGAAATCTATTCTTACACTAAATACTAAAGAATCCAGCTAAGGGCCTAGGGCCCATAACAATGCCTCCCACCAGCCCAACTGGAGCCCTAGAGCCCACAACAAAGTCTCATGCAGCCCTGCTTTATGGGTATGTGCTGGGAAGGCCCAAAAGTCAGTGGTGGAAGCTAGGAAGTCTATGCCAGTGAGATGAAGCATGTGTTCTAGCAAGCTGAGGGATCTGAACTGGAGCTAGGAAACAATGCTTGAAGTAAGCCACAGAGCTCCCCCAAAAGTACCACAGCCATCCTCAGCAATAGTGAGGTCTCGACCTCCTCTAGTGCTGAGGAAAGCCAAGTTAGTTCCCATAAGGAAAGCCAATGTGACAAATTTCATGAGGCTGAGCAGTGCACCCATCTTCCCCTCTAGAGCCAGGAAGTGATGCTCAACATGAGGATCCAAGATTCTTCAGTGTTCATCAAGAAAACCAGCATGACAAGGTCCTCCAGCAGAACAGCCCAAGAGAACTAGCAGCTTCCAGCAGCTCCAAAAGCCTCCCCAAACAACATCCCTAACAACATATTGGCAGCTTCTCCTGTTCTGCATTTATGTTGCTGGCCACAACCCTCGGGTGGACCTCCCACACTCAGCACCATGCTAATTTAATTCAACTGGGTATGACAAATTGACCACATGTTAGAAGCCCCCTGCATAGGCTTCACACAATCTATTATTAGAAATTTTTGAAAATCTGCAATAAACAGATATCTAAGGGCCCAAATGCTTGAAAAGTTAATAATCAATATTCAGAGATATTTGTAGGAACATGGGATAAAATTTAATTTGTTTCTAAACAGATAAGAAAAAATCTTCATGAATGCTTTCCATGAGCTGAGCTACTTTTAAAAATATTCAATCAACAAATAAATAAATAATTGTGAGTCCCTGGATTATTTAATTATAATTTTTACATCAACTCTACAAAACTATTGAAATGTTTCAACCAAAGATGTGCAAAACTTTGACTATTTCTAGTTTTTGTGGAGAAAGGAAATCAATCTTCAAATTGAATTTGGCTTTACTGATGGTCTGAGAGGAAAACAATAAATACCACCAGAGTTTCTCATACTTTTTAAGTATTCAGATCCATAAGAATATCCAAAGAAGTCAAGCGGGATACCCCCTTAGTGACCGCTTCATGATGTGGTAGCAGTAGGCTCATCTATTGTCTTTGTTTTGTTTTTTTCCATTTCACGTAGCACTGGTCAAGCCACAAACTTTAAGCTGATGGTTTATATTTGTCTAAATATAAAGTATATCAAATTTTGTCCATATCCTGGTAATAAGAGAAGAAAAATCTTCACTTTCAATATAGTCAAGACAATTGTGAATCATTCTCAAAAAAAATGATCAGAGTAGAACAAAATTTTGATTACTCTCTCTCATGCTTTTCAAATCACTGTCTCATTCGCACATTTGAGGGCCTGCTGCACTAACAGTTACCTACATTCACGTTAGATAAATCAGTGTACTTATTCTAAATCTGGATCAAAGCAAATAATTAGCTAATTATGATATAATTGATAATACTGTTCCAGATGTTAAAATATAAACCCACTCTTCCTAAAGGATTTTTGTTGTCTTAGTTGGCTCCATTGACTGTCATTTAATGCCGTTTTTACTACACATTCATTGGCAAATACATTTTGCCCAAGGTGATCACAGTTCTCTGTTGATAACTGCACCAACTTGAAAGTTTCTTTCACGTATATGCCCAGAAATGGGGTAGCAGGACCATATGATAATTCTATTCTTAATTTTGATGAATCTTCACATTGCTGTTGGTAGGTAATGTACTCATTTATATTTCCATTGTTGGTGCATAAGTCATTCTCCATAGCCTTCCCAGCATTCCCTGTTGTTTAGTTCTTTCATTTTTGTCTTTTTTGAAACCACCCATTCTAGTAGGAATGAGAAGTCACATAAATTAAGCTAACTTGTGCCTTCCTGAGAGCTGAGGAAACTAAACAGTTTCATAATTCTCTTGCCCATTTGAATGTCTTCTTTGGAGAAGTGTCTCCTGATAGACTTTTCCTATTTTAATAGAGCTATTTGTTCTTCACCCCTGAAGCTTTTTTTTTTTTTTTTAGGTCTCCTTGGTACTAATCACTTGTCAGATGAAGACTTTATAAACTCTTTTCCTAACCTACATATTGTCTTTTCATTCTGTTTATTGTTTTCATGGCTATAGAGAAGCTTCTTAGTTTAATACGGTCCCATTATATACCCTTGATTTTACTTCCTGGGCTGTTGGGGTCTCATTCAAAAAGTTGCCAAGATGCCTCTAAGCCTATGTTTACCACCGTGCTATTTAAGCCAAGATATGGAATCAATCAAGATGCCCAAAATGCACGAAAGAATATAGAAAATGTGATACATATATGCAGTGAAGTATTAGGAAGACACTAAAAGCTACCATTTATCATTGGCAGCAAAATAGATGGAAACTAAGGCCATTTCATACTTGTATCAAATTATGGTAGTATGGCGCATAAATTTGTACAACTGTCTCTGTTTAAAAAAAAAAATTAACTTTCCTTGGTGTAGTGTTCTTCTTCTCCTCCTCCTCATCTTTCTCCTCTGCCTTTTCCACTTCTCTTTTACTTCTTCTGTAGGTATCCACAAAGCCTTTGCAAACAGCCACCTCTGAAATATTACATATGTAAAAAGTTAAAACTGCATTGCAATTTATATGACTGGATAGCCGTCATCTGTTTTGAATGGGCAGGATAGATAAATAAAATACATGATGTAGAAAAGCAAACGCTGGATGCCACTCTTTTCCTTTGGAGGCCAGTCTTCATAGAATCTGCCAGATATGCAAACACAACTGTAACTTCTATGCTGTTTGAAGTCAGATCCGTTGGTACCAGGAGGACGGTGAACGTTCACACACAACAACGACTAACACTTCTAGCCTGATTTCTGGGGAAGAAAATTTGCTTCTGGAGCAGATCACACACATGAGTCCTGGGTAGCAGGAAAGGAGGCCAGAAAACCTATCGGAAGCTCAGCCCAGACTCCCAGGGCCAGGACCTTGCTGCCTGACAATAGCCGGATGAATCAGTTACCTCCTGTTCCATCTCATTCTAATTAATTGGCCCTCATCAACATGGTCTCAAAAGTAAACAAACAAAAAACTAAACTCCCAACAGAGTTTGATTTATGCTCTTTTAATTTTTTTTTTAAAACCTCACACTCTGCTTCACAAGATGCTATTTATAGAGTTCCCCTGTGGAATTGTGGTTCAACTGAACTATACACTTGCTAATCTCTGAGAGAACACTGACTTTTTAAAAATTAAAAGCATCAGTCATGCAAAAGTCTATTGGATCCAGTAGATCACTTTACATACCAGGAGTTTTAAATCAAACTTCTATTTTGGGAACTCTTATTAACATTTTTCTGCAATCCCTCCTTTACAAAGACATTCTTCAGTTGGTGCTAGAGCCCAGTCGGTTTATGTAGCTTATATTGGAGCCTGGCCAAATTCTTCCACAGTCTTACCGCATTTCTTTGTGTAATGACCCCCATTTCCCCAAACTCAATCTCTGTTGTTAATTTCCCAAGGATTGTATAGAATGCTGTGTAAATGAGAAACATCAGTACTAAGGATACAGGCAATGCCTTTAATTGATCAGATAAACATGGTCCATTTAGTTTTGCTTTAACTCAGACTTCAAAGTACCGTGCTGTATGTGTGCTTCATTTTGGCACAAACAAAAAGCTTGAAACTTTTCAGGAGGTAAGGAGGCTATGGAAATTAGACATCTGACCAAAATGTAGGATGAAAAATAAACACCTTAAAACCCATTTTCATATGTACTTTGAACTAAGAAGGAAAAGGACTCACAGGAATACTTGAAGCTAAGGGGAGGACAGTGTGTAAGATCATGAACTTGAACGCATCTGACAGCAGAGGACGGGGTCTTCAGGCCACAGAATACCATCAGTCTTTCTTCATTAAAGCCTCATCCGCCCTATGAAGATGAAACACAGTCTCTGAATTCTTCTCCACTCCCCCAGCTGCCATGCGTTACCCTAGGTATGGACTTGCCTGGGAAGGATTTATATGTGCCCTTTTGAACTTCTAACAGAGCCTCTCTTTTGAGTAACCATTTAAAAGAAGATTAAATTTAATTAGACTGTATTTTTTCCAGTGACATGCTGCCTTCAAAGTCAACTTTATTATACTTTTATATCCCAGCAGCATACTAATGCTGTCAGGCACAAGGAACCTTCAGATGCAGGAAGAAAGGAAAGAGAGGTGCACATATTCTGAAAAGATTCTAGGAATGGCTGGCACGTGAGAACCATTCTTGGCCAGTGCACTGCAGAGCAAATGCAACTCAGGGGTCACTGGGACACAGGACAATGAAGACCTAGAACCCAAGTCCTCCAACCCTTTCCCCTCAAAGTCCCCTTGCTGTCTACTACCTGAGTACACCCACGTTAGGTGGTTTTGATCGTTTTCTTATTCTTAAATTCACTGGTAATTAGCCGGGCGTGGTGGCACACGCCTGTAATCCCAGCACTTGGGAGGCTGAGGCAGGAGGATCGATGTGAGTTCGAGACCAGCCTGGGCTACAAAATTGGGCTCAAAGCCAGCCTGAACTGCATAGTGAGACCCTGTCTCAAAAAGACAAAAAAAAAAAAAAAATTCACTGGTAATGAATTGACAGCAGTAAATATCAACTTGCTTAGGGAAAAGTATTTCTTTTAAACTGAAATTTGAAATTTGGGTCTGACTTAATGATCATTTGAGTCAAACCTCCGTCTGAAAACCATGTCAATTTACACATAAATAGTATTTCTATGTCTATTTCCTGCAGACATCATTCGTTCCCACCAAAACCACTACCAGTGGCGTCAAAGGAATTGAGAGAAAGAGAGCCCCTGAATCCATGTGTAATAATTAGATCCTGCAGAAAATCACTAGATGTGAGATTCCAATGTTTCTGTCTTTACTGGTGGAGTTTTACAGCAAGGAAAAGAAATATGACAAAGAGAAGCTGACATTATATTGAATCTTTTTTTTTTTTTTTTCCTTTTTCTTTTCTTTGTACCAGGAATTTATTTATTTATTTATTTACTTACTTACTTACTTACTTATTTATTTATTGTATTTTAAGGAAGGGTCTACAGGGCATTCAGGGTCTCAATACTAGATCAGACTCATAGTGATCTGCCTGCTTACAGCCTCTCAAGAGCTGGGATTACAGGCACACGCCACCATGCCCTGTCTCAGTTGCCATCTCAGCTCACCCCAGGTTGGAGCCAGCATGACAGGTACAGGATTGAATGCCCGGTCCCTGTGCCTGTTTGCAGGTGCTTTAATCTGCTGAGCCTCGAGGCGGGTCTGGTAAGGCGCTTGCAGCTGGGGATCGAACCATGGTCTCCTGCACCTGACTGGGTTTGCCCGCACAGATGTTTCAAACAACTGAGCTGACCTGCAAGCCCTGTACCAGGAATCTAACAGAAGTCAACATTAAAGAGCAAAACAAGATAGCTAGGATTAAAGGGCCTGTTTAGGGGCCCAGCGGGATGGCTCAGTGGTCTAAAGCGCCTGCTTGGGAAAGCTTGGGCGGCTTTAGGGACCGCGGTTTGATCCTCAGCACCACATGCTGCATCAGCCCTGCCCTCGCGGCGAGCTGAGCCGGCCGTAAAAATGAGTGAATAAACAAACAAAGGTTCTGAAACAAGAAAAAAATAAATAAATTCTTTTTTAAAAAATAAAAATATACTTCTCTTTTTTTTTTTTTTTTTTTTTTTTTTTTTTAAG
>PVJA010014118.1:0-38089 GCA_004027025.1 Myocastor coypus
TGAACTGCATAGCGAGACCCTGTCTCAAAAAGACAGGAAAAAAAAAAAAAAAAAAGAAAAAAAAGAAAATGTACTTAAGAAAAAAGAGGGGCCCGGGGGGATGGCTCACTGTTCTAAAGCACCTGCTTGGGAAAGCTTGGGCGGCTTCAGGGACCGCGGTTCGATCCCCAGTACCACATGCTGTGGCAGCCCTGCCCTCGGCTGGGCTGAGCCGCCCATAAAAATCAGTGAATAAACAAACAAAGGTTTTGAAACAAGAAAAATAAATAAATAAAATAAAAAATCTTTTTAAAAATTATAAAAAAAGAAAATGTGCTGTCTATACCAAGTGGAATACTACTCAGCTATATGGGAGGGTAAATTCGAGACATTTGTAGGAAAAACGGATACACCTAGAAAACATGTTTAGTGCAACAAATCAGACACAAAACTGGAAATAAGGTATAGTAACTCAATTAAGTAAATCAAATAACTAATAAAGTGCATAGGAATGGTAGAAGGAAACAAGTTTTAGATCTCTTGCAAATTGGACAAACTCGTGGGAATGGAGGGCAAGACAAGAGATAGGGGAAGGGAAATAAAAAGATGTAAGTTGTGTCAAGTACATCATATACTCATGATGAAAGTAAATATTAATTGCTGTAAACATGAACTAAAAGTAACAGTAAGAAGGAAGAAAAGGATCTGGGGATTTGACTTAGTGGCATAAGCCCTTGCCTGGAAAGTGCAAGGTCCTGAGTTCAATTCCTGATACTACAAAAGTAAAGAATAGAAAGAGATGAAAGAAAATAGAAACAGAGGGCTTAGAGACATGGGGAAGGAAGTGCGAGGGGAGAGAAAAGGGAATAAAACAATCAACATGTGTTATAAAAAAGAAAATGGGGGCTGGGGAGATAGCTCCGAGGCACAAGTGCCTGCTGGGCAAGTGCAAGGTCGTTAGTTCAAACCCTGGTCCCACAACAAAAAAAAAAAAAAAAGAAAATGTATTTTTGGCTAGTGATGGAATATACTGAAGTAAGATATATAATAAAATAATAATGTTAAAAACTTCAATTAACATGTGACAACTGTTAAAGCAAACAACTGTATTATTCATAAAGGAAAGAACTGTTAAGAAAATCATAGGGGCCCGGCAGGATGGCTCAGTGGTCTAAAGCACCTGCTTAGGCAGCTGTAGGAACCACGGTTCGATCCCCAGCACCACATGCTGCACCAGCCCTGCCCTTAGGGCAAGCTGAGCCGGCCATAAAATAAATGAACAAACAAAAGTTCTGAAACAAGAAAATAAAATAAAATAATTCTTTAAAAAAAGAAAATCATATAAACCATTGGTAAAAATATTGGAGAAAATGTTAATTTGATTCTCATGACAAATTCATGTCAACAAAATGCACTCTTAAGGGCCCGGCGGGATGGTTCAGTGGTCTAAAGCACCTGCTTGGGAAAGCTTGGGCGGCTTCAGGGACTGAGGTTCGATCACTGGCACCACATGCTGCGCCAGCCCTGTCCTCGGGGCAGGCTGAGCCAGCCATAAAAATGAGTGAATAAACAAATAAAGGTTCTGAAATAAGAAAAAAATAAATAAAAATAAAAAATGCACTCTTAGTTATTTACCATCTAAGTAATGTATCTCAGATGCTCTGGTTTCTCTTCAGGTCACATAAATCTTTTGTTTTTTTAACGTAATATAGAAGATTTATATTTTATTTATTTTTATTATTTTTTTTCTTGTTTCAGAACCTTTGTTTATTCACTCATTTTTATGGCTGGCTCAGCCCACCCCGAGGGTAGGGCTGGCACAGCATGTGGTGCCGGGGATCGAACCCGTGGTCCCTGAAGCCGCCCAAGCCTTCCCATGCAGGCGCTTTAGACCACTGAGCCATCCCGCTGGGCTCCTATAGAAGATTTATAAAACACACACTGAGAAATACATATAAAAGAATGTATATACAAGCAAAGAAAAATGCCTCCACAAATTCCAGGTTCGTACATATCCATGAGAAAGTTTAACAGTGATTCCATTGACCTGAAAAGGAGTCAAAACTTAGAGGAGGGGGAAAGAGGAGAGGAGGGTAGGAGAGGAAGACAGTGTAAGACACGCACTATTTAGTTACTAAGTTTTCAAAAATCTACAGAGACCTAGAAAATCACTATGAAAAGAAAGCGCCATTTCTAGTGGAGAGCCAGGTGGTGCACAGCACGGGCTAAGTACAAATGAGCATTCAAAATTCCTCAAAGACCTCATTTTTGTTTTTTTCAGGTATGACAGAATGGAAACGCATTTCAAAGCAATCAAATAAAACATTTTGCCACTAAAAAAAAAAAAAAATCACCTGGCTCATTAAGCACCAGTCACATAATGAATGCCTAGTATAAACTCCAGGCAATAGAATTTCCTTCTTCCTAGTTTTCTTAGGGGCATTGGCTAGTAAATTTAACAATATGGTTAGGGTATATTGGTAGTGACATAAAGGTCAAAGGTATTATTTCTTTTGTCAAAGGCTCTCTTCCCCCATGGCAAATCGCCTCTTCTTAGTTGTACTGTTATAGACAATAGCTGTCACTTTGCAATTACATGCCCTTGGTCAGGAAGTAGAGGATATATATCTGTGTTACCTCATAACTGATAAAAATATACTTTATAGCTTATGCTTTTTGTCCCACTGAAAATGAGTCAGTAGCATTACTTATGGCAGTGTTAGCAAAACTTTTATAGCTTTCAAAGACATAAACAAGCCCCTGTGGCATGCCTGACATAGGCTCAATATCAGTGAGCTATGTGTGTCCACTAGCACCTCAATGTGCTTACAGGATTATCCTGATAAATATGCATGGTAGAGGAGCAGTGGTAATGTTGTTTCTCTATAGCAGTATTTCCCAAAGAGTATGCTGCAGACTAAGTGCACTGAAATCACCTGGGGTTCCAGTTCAAATGAACAATCAGGGGTGCCTCCTAGTAGTGTGCAATTTCCGGAGATAGAGCTTAGCATTTTAACAAGTCCTTCCCACTCCCAAGGTGGCTCCATTATACATTCAAGTTGGAGATAACCGTGTATAGCAATGCTTTATAACACAGAGCTGACTAAGAGTATTCTTGGAGAGCTCTGCACTTGCCTGAGCCACAACCCCAGGCCTCAGCCAAAATGTTCTCTGAATATAGACTGAACATCTGTGGCAGCAGTTATAGAAAAATAGCTAATGTGATATTAGTAAACTAGTCAATCTCATGAACTCATTAACTGCATCTCTGCATTTAAACCCCACAAAGTTCCTTGGAGACAGGTACTATTAGTGTCCCTACTGTCCATATATATTAACTGTGGGAGACTCAAGGAAGTGACTTGCCCAGAGTCACAGAGCTAACAAGTGATGATGATGCATGATACTGATTGAGTACCTCTGCCCTAGAAATTCATTTCAGGTCTTTTCATGGTCCTTACATCCCAAAAGCACTTTGATCTTCTTATAAGATCAGGCTTACCCAGCCTGGCAGGATGCCCCCCTTCTGTCCATTCTGTCTGTTCAGAGATAAGGTGTTCTTTTCAAAAACCTAATAATGATTAAGCCACAAGTGAAGAGAAAGGAAGAAAATGAGGGTATAAATACTCTCAGTCCTTCTCAGGAGAAAAACAATAGGGTGAGATCAGTGCTTTAAGAATTAAAGGAGGGGCTGGGGAGATAGCTCCGAGGCACAAGTGCCTGATGGGCAAGTGCAAGGTCGTGAGTTCGAACCCTGGTCCCACAAAAAAAAAAAAAAAAAAAAAAAGAATTAAAGGAAAAAAGCTTGGATTCAGACTCTAGTTATTTTCTAATACAAAAGAAATAGAAGGCCCTTTACAACACAATTCTCCTGGTCAAATTAAAATATTAAAAATTAATGCTTACATGATACCCAAAAATGTTTGACTTCACAAGCCCAAAGAAAAGTCTTGTGGGTGTTCAGAAAAGTTGCTTGTGATCTGAAAGCTGGCTATTGCAGGAAATGAAATTTCACACTCCTGCCTAAGAGCAGTTTAATTTAGTAGCAATCATTTAAGAGCTGGGAAAGGCCCATAGAATGATAATTTGAATGAATTTAAGCAATATCTCTCAAAATACTGTCCTGAGAATCTTTTAGTGAAGTTTAGGGTAGAAAGGGGTATATTTTTAAAGATTAAACAATCTACTGTGGAGATCTAAAGGGGAAGTCAAAGAAACAAAGGAAAAAATTGCACATACTGGGGTGTACTTCAGCCACTTTTCTCAAATTGGGATCACACTATATTTCTTTCAAAATACGTTCTTATCAAAGTCTCTCCTATATACTCATAAATGCCCTCTGATGTGCATGAATCCAATTAATCTACCAAAATTACCTGGCTCTACTCTGCTGCCAGCTTCAGCTATTCCCTATGGTACTTAGTATGCACACTGCCGGAGTGAGCCCTCCCTATGGTACTTAGAGCCACTAAATATCAGGAGAAAACAAAATGAAACATATTTATATCACCTATAACTGTATTCAGAATTGATAGATTGCTTAGATCCATTCTGATCTCCATAGTAAAAGGTCATTCTGCCAGTGGTCCATTTTATTTTCTTCTTCCAACTCTTTTTGGCATCTCATTTCAGATGTCCACACTGCCATCCCTCTTCTACTATGTCACCTCCTACAAAAAAGATCTGTGCTCTGTCACAGCTTTACATTTGAACTACTATTCATCTTATAGCTATTACAAGTAAAATACATGGTCCTACAAAGAATATTACAGTTGTGCTTCAGGTCTATGCACTCGACGATATCCACAAGAGTTCCATTAATTTACACTTTCGTACTCAGCAGAGTAGCCAAATAATATTCTATATATATTTAGTTCTTCAGAATGTAGCTTAATCAGTATGGTACCTTAGGCAACCTAAAATCACTGAAGACAACATAAAGGCGAGATATCTACTAATGGGCATTTAACTGCTTTTGAGGTACTATATATACATGATTATAGTAAAGTCAAAGCTGGAAACCATCATACTGATGTATATAAAAGATAATCGAGTGGCCGTGGGGATAGCTCAGTAGAATAAGCACTTGTCTGGCAAGCAAGGGCCTGAGTTCAATTGCCAGTCCCACAAAAAAAAAATCAGAGGAAGATAAGTCTGTGTTTAGGATGCCAAGACAAGGACCACCAGATCCTAATCCTTCTCTGCTGACCATGTGCACTGCAGTGATTTCCAATAATATTTTCTATCTTTGTCATTAGACATTTCTAAAGTAAATATAGCACCGGAGGCCAGGGAGCTAGCTCCGAGGCACAAGTGCCTGCCTGGCAAGTGCAAGGTCATGAGTTTGAACAACTCAGGTCCCACCAAAAAAAAAAAAATAATAATAAGGCTAAAAGTGAATATAGCACATATGGAAGTCTACAGTATCTATTACCTTGCATCTATCATTGAACTTTGCCAAGTGAGGAAAGAAGGGGCCTTTTGAGCACTGTGGTTCCACAATTTTAGCACCTTACTTTGCTTACCTTTAAAGGACTGTTCTGAGACTCTAATGAAATATTTGACATACAGATGCTACAAAAAATTTAAAGTGTTGCACATATGTAAAAGTACTTTCAATTATGTGTCTCTAAATATAAGCAAAAGCTTGTACATACTCTCACCAACAAAGCAATTGAACACTGAGCTTCAATTTCCAATTAGTCTCAAGACATATGGCTTTACTTAGTTTGAATTTTTAGAAGCAAAAGGAGCCAAAGGTTCAAATTATGATCTTTATTAAGAAGATACTAAGCCATTTGGAAGTGCTGGGCACATTTCATAGCTTGGTCAATTTTTTTTTTTTTTTTACTGCTGTTTGGACCATCCACCACCCCCGACCCCGCCAAATAGTTCTTACTGTGAAGACTAATGGAATTGATCGGAGAGTTGAAATCCAAAAAAATTACACTAAATTCTCATCTATAATCTGCAAAGATCTAGGTATATGAACATACCTCTTCTAATCTCTTCATGTGCTTTATAAACCCACCATTAATTAGGAGGCTTGGCATGAAATGAATATTGTGTCATTTGAAAATTCATATGGTATATTTCTATGCATTTGTAGCAAGGGACTGAATCTGCATATTAATTTCAGGAATACTGGGGATAGAAATGTGAGAACAGAACCTTATTTGCAAGAAGAATGCTAGCTAGGATCACTGTAGGTCCCCAGGAGAAAGACCACAGAGGACAGTATTTGATTAAACAAACATCCATTAGCAGCTCAGTATATAACATATGCTATACTTATAGTTCGGAACACAGAAATGAAAAAGTGATATCTCTTTCAGGAAAGTTTGTGCATTCTGAAAGAAAGAAACAGTGTCAGTTCCCATGGCATATATGATTTACATACATTCCAGTATAAAAAATATAGAAGATAAAAGTTGCCCTGGCCCAGATATTAAAAGATACTACTCTTTATAAGCAGCTGAACATTCCTCAGTCCCTTTACACATCACCAAAATCAGTGAAACAGGATTATACTTCTTCAATAAGTTTCTAGTAGATATTTGGCAAACTGATGAGATTAGTATTTGCTGGCTTGATAAACTAATGAGATAAATCATTCCTTTAATTTTGTTTCTCTTGTTAATCTCATCAATACTGAAGTCACATGGATATCACTCACAGAATGGTAGAGCTGGAGGATACCTCAGAGACCAGAGTTTCTGAAAAAGTATAGTCCAAGGGCCAGGTAAATAGCTCAATGCCGTAAGTGCAAGGTCGTGAGTTCAATCTCCAGTACAAAAACAGTAAGTATAAATCAAGAATCACCCATATCAGAGGTTGGGGAGATAGCTCCGTGGTATAACTGCCTGCCTGGCAAGTGCAAGGTCGTGAGTTTGAATCCCGGTCCCAAAAAAAAAGAATCACCCATATCAAAAGCAACAGAAGAGCTTGCTTAAAATGCCTAACTAGCTCTGTCCTCTACCTTCAAGATAATCTGAATCAATATGTCTTATTGTAAGACCACAGGAAACTGCCTTTGCACAAAGCACCCAAGGCAGTTTAATTTTTTTTTCTTATTTCAGCACTTTTGTTTATTTATTTATTTTTATGGCTGGCTCAGCCTGCCCTGAGGGCAGGGCTGACGCAGCATGTGGTGCCGGGGATCGAACCGCGGTCCCTGCAGCCATCCAAGCTTTCCTAAGCAGGTGCTTCAGACCACTGAGCCATCCCGCCGGGCCCTGGTAATTTAATTTTTTTTTCTGTCTTTTTGAGACAGGGTCTCATTACGCAGTTCAGGCTGGCCTTGAGCTCACTTTGTAGCCCAGGCTGCTCTCAAACTCAGAATGATCCTCCTGCCTCAGTCTCCTGAGTGCTGGGATTACAGGTGTGAGCCACTGTGCCTAGCCCACCCCGAGGTAATTCAAATACTTGCTGAAGTTACAAAATTATTGAGTTAGTCCATGCTCCCCACTCTATAGAGGAAGAAGGTTAGCACTATCATAGGAGAAACAGAGTAGCAGAGAAGTAAAGAACTGAATCCTAATATAGTACTTTTCATTACCCAAAAGTATTAGTGTCTGACACACCATAAGTGCTCAATAAAATACTGATTATTTTAAAGCTCTGTTCTGTGTTAACTAAATAATCAATGGGCCACTTTTTGGTAAGTTTTTGCTAGAAGTATAAAGTAACAAGAATAAAGCGCAAGAAAAGAATGCTAGATCCACTAGGGTGATCTCTCTTGTTCCTGACCCAAATGTTTAAAAAAAAAAAAAAGGCTCCTAAATTGTAAATATTCTTTAACCATGGGTTTTGTGTAACTAAAGAAATTGTGTAGTGTCATTTCCTATCCAAGGTCCTGAAACTACTCTGCACACCCACAGTGATCTATTTAAAGGAGCCAATATTTTTTTCTTTTAAAAAATATTTTGTCAAGCTTTCTATCAGAGGGAAATTTTAATGTAGGTGAGCTACAACCATGACCAAAAAAGTAGTGGAATTTTTTCTAAATGGAAGTTGTTATGACTACCACAGAGATTCAGTATAAAGATACTATCTTAAAGAAAGAAATTAGGGGAGGCACTTAATTTTTTTTTTTAACTCAGGACCTTATGCTTGGGAGGGAGGCACTTATTCTACTGAGCTATCTCCCAGGTCCCATTTAATTTTTTAAAATTACAACAGTACTGATTTTTATAATTAATGAAATAAGTAAAGAAAAATCAATCGTCTCTCCTTATAGCTTCTAATTTTCATGAAATATATCAATTTAGGAACAGTCTCTCAATTTTTTCTATCCTTGCATAATACAAATGCCACCGTATATGTAGCAGAGGTACACTCTATTCCCTCTTTTCTTTTTCTGATATTTCTAATTCAATACAAGATTCCCTTCTAATCTTTTTCCTTTTTTATATTTATGCTTGCCTTCTGCGACAGTAAAAAATGAAGTCCAATTATCCTTAAAAGATTTATTCACTTCCCTAATAGGTGCTCAAAGGTCCAACCGTGCCTAGGCTGCTATTCTGCTCAGACATCTGTTCATGGGCCTTGGCCCCTGCATGGATACAGTTCTTAGATTCCTGCTCATAAGAAGTCAAAGCTACTGTTAGCGTGGCTCATTGTCCTATTATGTTTCCCTCAGACAGACCCTCACCATCCTTGTGCTTGCCTCATACCTACCAAGCATATCCAGAAGAACTCAATAACAAAATCTTTGCTTCCTGTTCCCAGGACCTTAAGCTCGGCTGGCCTAGAAATCTTAGTTCCAAAAAGAGAATGATACGTACCAGGAAGCACAACAATTCCACTGAAGCAGTCATTTTGGGCTCCTCATGCATTTGAATCAACAAGCCTAAAAGGGAGTTATAGTGTTGGCAGAAGTCACTGATTCAAACTACTAAGGGAAAATTGGATTGCTCCACAATGTAGGAAAGGAAGAACATATTTGGAGTGAAGGACATCCTTCAGGGAGCCTCCCAGTACTAGCATGCCCTGCTATTAAAGTCAGTGAGGATCTATAGCTAGCCAGTCCAGGAAGGAAGACAAATATTCCAGATACATCATGATTAAAGATATGGTCATCCTGCCAGATAAGGAGCCAAGATCTGCTGAGGTACTTGCTTAAGGCGAAGAATTCGTAGCATAGAAGTTGTACATAGTTATAAATACCAGCTACAACTGTGACAAGGTACAAAACCAAGAATTCTAATTGTTATAAGCAATTCTTTCCTATTCTGCTAATATGAAAATATATATACATTAGGCAAGTAACTTTGTTTTCTAACATAATGTTGATGAAATTAATGTCATTTCTTAAGTATTATTTAATATATATTGTAATCTCAAGTTATGGAAAAAACTTTTTTGTGAGACTGGGGTTCAAACTCACAACCTTGCACTTGCCAGGCAGGTACTTGTGCTACAGAGCTATCTGCCCAACTCTAAGTTATGAAATATTAAGAGAAGAGGGGGCTGGGGAGATAGCTCCGAGGCACAAGTGCCTGCTGGGCAAGTGCAAGGTCCTGAGTTCAAACCCTGGTCCCACAAAAAATAAAAAGAAAAAAGAAAAGAGTATTACCCAAAAAAAATTGCCTTTTATCCTTTAATTCCTGGGAGATAATTATGGCATCTCCAGTAGTATCTCAGACAGTTGTATTGTGTTAGGTATAATTATGAATTTGTTACTATATTTGTAAATTAAATATGGCTATGGAAACATGTTTGTCTGTGAATTATGAATTGTGATTGTTAATTGTGATGCATCAACGTGACTTCAGTATGAACCACCTAGCAAATTAGTAAAGCTGTGTATCTGTGGATGACTGACACACAGGCTGCAAATGGAGAAAGGACCCCCAGCAACCCTTCATGAGGACTGAAGCATGAGTAGAATGAACTAATTGGGTTGTAATACAGATAGAATAAAAAGGGGGAAAAGAGGGAAATTTTCACTTTCCTTCTTTGGAGGGACTTCAGTCTTCATCAGTGCCTTTAGTCTGCCATCATAATCTAGTATTCCAGTGAAGAACTTTGGCAAATGACTTGGCTTTTTGTATATGTTTATAGTACATAAATATCACATTCATTGTGGGGAGTTGGCACATGTACCATAGTATATCTTAATTCTATTTACATCTGCTTCCCATCCCCTCCTAATCCATCCCTCAATCTCATGTTCTCTTCCTATTTGTAAAGGATGTATTTCCATGTTTCCTAATATCTGTCTTTTGTTGTTTGTCTTTTTGAGACAGGGTCTCGCTATGCAGTTTGGGCTGACCTTGAGTTCACTTTTGTAGCCCATGCTGGTCTTGAACTCACACTGATCCTCCTGCCTCAGCCTCCCAAGTGCTGGGATTACAGGTGTGTGCCACCATGCCCTGCCCTATTTTCTGTCTTCTAACAGAGACTATCAACAGACACTGCAGTGAGCTTGACATTGCACTGAATCCTCCAGCTCTTCAGAGTACAAATGACCATTTTGCATTTTCTCATCCAATTCTGCAAGCAGCCATTACAAGCCTTAAATAAAAAATCCGCCATGAAATTATCATACAAAATCTGTTCCTCTAGTGAACCCTCACTGATACAAATTATCTTTTAATCCCTGAGACTTCCTTTCCTATATAGTTTAATACATGCCCCATCACTTCTATAACACTTTTTTTTTTTTCTTGTTTCAGAACTTTTTGTTTTGTTGTATTTATTTTTATGGCCGGCTCAGCCCACCCTCAGGTCAGGGCTGGCGCAGCATGTGGTGCCGGGGATCAAACCATGGTTCCTGCAGCCGCCCAAGCTTTCCCAAGCAGGTGCTTCAGACCACTGAGCCATACTTCCAGGCCCCAATATAACACTTCTATAAATTGTTTTATCTTTAAGTTGATTTCAATCCTTGTGGGGAAATCTCAGTCCTAGATCAACTCAACTTTTCACTGTCTCCAATCTCATACCTGAACACAACTTGAAAACACTACACTTACAAGTTCATGACTTCTATAATCACTTCTTTTTTTTTTTTTTTTTGTCTTTTTGAGACAGGGTCTCGCTATGCAGTTGAGGCTGGCCTTGAGCTCACTTTTGTAGCCCACACTGGTCTCGAACTCGCACCAATCCTCCTGCCTCAGCCTCCCGAGTGCTGGCATCACAGGCTTGCGCCACCACGCCCGGCTAATCACTTCAACTTTCAAAGCTGCCTAGATATTCTTTTCTTTAGAAATGGCCTCTTTTCTCCAAGGTCCAGTATTCCTGCTGACTACCTCACATTTCCTTCCCAATTATTTTCCAATTCAATTTCCCAAAATGGCACTGCCTGGTACTTCACAGAGAAAAAATAAGATGAAGTCTTCCCATAACTCTTTTCACTAAATCTATGACATAGAGACAGACAGACAGACAGACACACACACACACACACACACAGACCACATATTCCTTTCCCTTTGGTTAAAGTGAAGGAAAATTTTTCTTGCTGTCTAAGGCTAATATTTCTGCCTATGAAGGAGTCTGGGAGAGAGCTCAGTAGAATGCCTGCCTGGCAAGTGCAAGGTCCTGAGTTCCATTCCCAGTACCTCAAAAAAAAATTCTAGGGGCCAGGGAAATAGCTCCGTGGCACAAGTGCCTGCCTGGCAAGTGCAAGGTCATGAGTTCAAACCCCAAGCCCACAAAAAAGTGTTATTCCATTATCCTTTTTGATTCCAAATTCAGTTATAGTTGCGTGAGCAGACTATAATTACCACCTCCAAATAGTACTTTGGTTTGTGATTAGTATTTATCATCTTACTAATAGCTTAGGCTGTTTTTTTTATTGTATATTTTTGTAGTCCATAAAGTTTAAATTCCTTGTGTGGAATTAATACACATACAGATGACATCTGAATTCATTTTGTCATCTTCATTTTCCTTCCTTCCATTTCCCATCTCTTGATTCCCCTTCCTCTTTTGGCCATTTGCAATACATAATGCTTACTTTCCTTCCCTGAAGTTGGTACATGTACATAACACGCCTTTATTCATTTTTTCATCCACTTTCATCCCCATCCCTTGATCCCCTTCCCCTTTGGGAAACATCTATATCCCTACTGCTTATTTTCTGTCTTTTCTTTATTTATACCTAGAGTTTCTCATATAAGAAAAACGAGACAGTACTTAAGCTTGTGTGTCTGATTTATTTCATTTAATATTATGGTCCCACAGTGTATCCTATTTCCTAAAAATGACTCAATATTTTCTTTATGACAAAGTAGTATGTCATTGAATGTAAACGCTACATTTTCTTTATCCACTTATTGGTTGAAAGACATATAGGGTGCTTCCAAGATTTAGCTATTAGGAGTCATGCTGCTATAAATATGGATATAGATGTCTCACTGGGATGAAGTCAAATGATAATGACTTGCAAACGACATGATCTACATAGAGGATCCAAAAACAATCTACCAAAAGAATCTTAGGGTTAATTACCAAATTCAGTAATGTAGCAGGATACAAAATTGACACACAAAATAAATAGCATTACTGCACACTAATAATGAGTCCACTGAGAAGGAAATTAGGAATACATTATTCACAATAGCACCAAAATGTTAAATACTTAGGAATTAAACTAATTATTGAATTCAAACACCTTGATAATGAAAACTATAATATTCTCATAAAAGAAATTGAAGAGCACAACAGAAAATGGAAGAATTTCTCCTGTTACTGAATAGGAAGAACCAATATAGTCCAACTAAACCAGTGGTTCTCAACCTTTCTAATACCAGGACCCCGCAATACAGTTCCTCATGTTGTGGTGACCCCAAACCAAAAAATAATTTTGGTGGCTACTTCAGAACGGTAATTTTGCTACAGTTATGATTCAGAATGTAAATACCTGATATGCATTATGTAATCTCATTGCTACAAATCAAACATAATTTAAACATAGTGATCAATATTTAATCACATGTTCAAAAATATTTATTACTAATTCCAATAAATAACATTTCACCACGCATAGCATGGGTTTAAATATGTATTTTCCGATGGCTTTAGGCAATCCCTGTGTTTTGGTTGTTCAACCCCTACCGGGGTTGCGACCCACAGGTTGAGAACCGCTGAACTAAACATACTTCCACGATTGATATGCAGGTTTAATGCAATCCAAGTCAAAATTCCAACAGTATTGTTCACAGAACTGGAATAAACACTCCTAAAGTTGATATGAAATGAGAAGAAACAGAATAACATAAACAATTCTGAGTAGCAAAAAAAAAAGAAAAAAAAAATTCTGAGTAGCAAGAACAAAGTGAGAAGCATCACGTTACATAGTTACAATGCTCAAAAATAATATGGTACTGGCACAAAAAAATGAGGATCAGTGGAACAGAATGGAGGATGAAAAACCAATGTGAAGCACATTCAACTTTTCTATCTTTAATCAAGAGACCAAAACCTACTCCAGAGGAAAGATTGTGTTGGAAAAAATACAGATCATCTATATGCAGAAGTATAAATCTAGACCCATATCATTCATGGTTTTCTACACAAAAATTAAACTTGATCCAAGAACTAAATGTTAAAACAGAAACACTTCATTTGTCCAAAAACAAATTACATAAAACTCTTAAAGTCATAGGCCTAGGCAAGGACTTTCTGAATGGAACCCCAGAGGCATAGAAAACAATACCGAGAATCAACTTAAAAAGTTTCTGCATAGGGGCCCGGCAGGAAGGCTCAGTGGTTTAAAGCGCCTGTTTAGGAAAGCTTAGGTGGCTGCAGGGACCACGGTTCAATCCCCGGCTCCACATGCTGCGCCAGCCCTGCCCTCAGGGCAGGCTGAGCCGGCCATAAAAATAAATAAAAACAAAACAAAGCAAAAGTTTCTGCATAGCAAAAGAAACAATCAGCAAATTCAAGTGTTACTAGAATGCAAAAAATACTTACCAGGTATTCCTTAGATTGATGACTAACTTTGAGAATATAAATGATGAAATAATTATATCCACCAAAATAAAAATCCTTATCAAAAAAGGGGCAAGTGAAATGAACAGACACTTCGCAAAAGTATAATAGATGAATAAATATATGAAGAAAAGCTCAATATCGTGGCCCATTACATTAAAAACAATAATATAAATGCAAATTAAAACAATATTGAAATTTCATCTTACCCCATATAGGATGGCTATCACCAAGAATTCAAATAATGATAAATGCTGATGAGGCAGGGGGAGGGGGGCAATTCTACAGTGTTGGTGGCTATGCAAATGAGAACCACCACTTTGGAAATCAGTATGGAGATCCCTCAAAAAAAAAAGCAGAAACCAGAACTTCCATTTGCTTAGCTAATGCCCTTCTACATATCTACCAGAAAGGCTACTTTTCTTAAAAAAAGAGAAAGAAAGAAAGAAAGAAAGAAAGAAAGAAAGAAAGAAAGAAAGAAAGGAAAAGAAAAGAAAAGATTGATTAGGTTGACACCTATGGCTCAATCTTAAGCTTTTTCATATTTTTTTAATATAACATTTTTGTGATTATAGAATCAACATATTCTAATTATAGAAATGAGAGGATTATGCAAATGATAAAAGTGACCTGTTATCACACTTTGTATATATGTAACTATAGCCTCATGTCATGTTTAAATGCATGATCCTCAAGCCAATTATACTGCCTTGATTGGAGGCTGGGGAGACAGCTCTGTGGAATAAGTGCTTCCCTGCCAAGTACAAGGTCCTGAGTTCAATTCCCCCCTACCGCAGAAATAAATAAATAAGTAGAAATAAAAGGACATAAACTGCGCTGATTTTTACCCCAAAAGAGACATTTGTATAATTTTGTGACTTTGAGTAAATTACTGAAGTTCTCTATATCTCAGTTTCTACTTCTGAAAATGAAAACAAAAATACTGCCAGAATAATATGCGAGGCTCCTTTCTGCAGTCACTCGCTCTGCAGGCTCCCCAGCATCCCTGCCTGGAGCTCTTGTTATGGAAATACTCCCTACAGAGGAGATAACACCACAGCTGGCTGGCAGGATCCCACTTTGAGTGAGGTCCTAGGTTCAAGCTTTGGCATTATAACAAAAAGGAAAAATACTACCTCTCTCCCTGCTTATAAAATAATTTATAAGTATGAAATGAATTTGTACTTATAAAGTACTCAGAATATAACAAGACCCCAATGAATGTTAACTGACATCATTCGTGATCACAACCTTTGGTTTACCCTCAGTACCTTAGGCTGGGGCCAGTCCCACTGAAATCCCGGGTACACAGTGCCTGCCACCAAAACCAGGTGTCGTGGTGCATGCCTGTAATCCCAACACTGGGGGGAGGGGGGATGAGACAGAAGTATCACTGAGTCAAAGGTGCTCAGCAAGACCCTACACCAAATACATAAATACATAAATAAAATGCTAAAAGAAAGAAAAGCAGGGGAGCTGGGGAGATGGCTCCGAGGCACAAGTGCCTGCTGGGCAAGTGCAAGGTCGTGAGTTTGAACCCCGGTCCCACAAAAACAAAACAAAAAAAAAAGAAAGAAAAGCAGGGGCTGGGGAGGTAACTCAGTAGAATAAGCACTTGCCTGGCAAGCTCAAGATCTGGGTTCAATCCCTTGTTCCATCAAAGACAGACAGACACACTGACACACAGACACACACATAGACAGAGCGACAGAAAACACACTAGAATTTTTTTTTTTTTTGGAACTGGGGATTGAACTCAGGCCCTTGTGTTTGCCAGGTAAGCATTATTATACTGATCTATCTCCCCAGCCCGAGAATTTCTTATTTTTAAGAAACACAAGACATAAAGCACCTATTAAATGGAAAAGTAAAGAAAGACCAGGGAATGGAATTCAGGAAAATGGATTCCTCCATTTCTTTCTCTCTGTATTTGGTACAGTCTCATTGCATAACTTGGGCCTTGCAGTGACCCTCCTGTTTCCAGCCTCCCCAGTGCTGGGATTACAGACATATGCCAGCCTCAGTGGCAGATTCAGTAAATATCTCTTTAAATAAGAAGACATAAGCTGTTATCGTAAGTATCCCTCTACCCTGTTTTTCATGACAAAGATGCTAAATCTAATGAAACAAAACTAATGGTACAAAGATAAGAGGGTGTGGGTTGGCTATGATTTTAGATCTGGCAAGTCTGTTTCCTGTGAAGACAGTGGTATTGGCAATTATAAATCTATAAGGAACTAGGGAGAAAAAAAGTTCCATGCTAAGATATGATAAATCAGCTCCATTTGCTAAGGCTTTATACTTTTTTCCTTAACCCAGAAAATCAGGGGTATGAGCCTTTCTCCACTAAGCCATAAGCCTTTAGGAATGTTGCCCATATAATCAGAGGTAGGATCTGAAGAGCTCAAGTAACACTGTTTTATTTGGGAATAGTTTATGAAAAGTTGTATTTTGGAATAAATGTAAGGGGCTAGGGAGATAGCTCACCCGCACAAGTGCCTGCCTGGCAAGTGCAAGGTCGTGAGTTTGAACACCAGTGCTACAAAAAAAAAAAGGAAGAAATATAGACATTTATCCATGAAATATTACAATTATTTTTTCCTGCTTTTCATTTTTTGTTATGTTTTACATGTGTATTTTCAACATTTATGTAAAATGATGGATGAGTTTTCTTGATCTTCTGTTTTATTACTAGAAAATTATTGTTAGTTTTATTGTAATTATCAGATACTTTTCTTTTTTATACTTAATTCTTCAATTGTTCCAAAGTTTACATTTAACTTTGCCTATCTGAATTTGTAAATTATAAAAACATAGTAACTGTAAAAATGAATTAAGTACTTGAGTCTCTTTCATACCTACTGAGGTAAAGATTTTACACATTAAACCATATACACTTTTATTTTTGTCACCATAAATGCAAAAGATTACAAACACAGATTTTTATAAAGAAAATCTAACACCCCTTTACCTACCCTTTTCATTGGATTTTTCTATATATTTTGTAGGTTCATCTGTACAAATAGATGTACAGAAATACATAGATCATTACAGAAATTTAATAATGCTGCTTTGTAATCTAGTTTGTCCACTGAATTGTGTTCATGGACATATTTCCATATCAAACAGGCAGTTTTACATTATCTTTAATGCGAACAAAGTAATGAAATGAATTGGTACAATCCAATTGACACAGTCTGTTCACCATTACAGTCATTTAGGTTTTTTCAAAGCTTTGTTAGAGACACCAGCCCATTCTCGCCTGCAAATCTTTTAGTGCTTACATTTATCATTCGAATAATTCCTAATATAATTGTGAGATCATGGAAACTGTCACACATTTTTGTACAGATTTGCAACCCAACCTCTGGAATTGGAACAAAGCAAATGACATACATCATCCACATTCTCATAGCTGTGCCAAAATTTTTGCTTACTCTTTTAAACCTTCCTCTTTTGATAATGTGGAAACTATTAGTTTTGATTTGTAATGTGAGTTTGTTATTCCTTCTTTTATGAATAATCTGTCCATAAATTTTTGTCAATTTTCTGTTAAAGATTTTATTTTTAATTGATGTGTAGAAGCTCTTTTTATATTAAAAGTATCTAACCACTGTTACGTGTCACATTTTCCTAGTTGTTTGTCTTTCTAATCTTGATTACAGGGTTTTTTGCCACACAAATTATTGATGGCTAAATTGACATTTGAACTTAGTCATAAAATGATTACAAAAGCCTTCCCATCTGTAAAATTATAAAAATCTTTTTAAAAACCTACTTTATGGGGCCTAGCAGGATGGCTCAGTGGTCTAAAGCACCTGTTTGAGAAAGCTTGGGCGGCTTCAGGGACCGCGGTTGGATCCCCAGCGCCACATGCTGCGCCAGCCCTGCCCTTGGGATGGGCTGAGCCGGCCATAAAAATGAGTGAATAAACAAACAAAGGTTCTGAAACAATAAAAAAAAATAAATAAAATTATTTAAAAAACCGTACTTTATGAAAAATTTAAAAAGATGAAAAAATTCAACATTAACTGCTCCTTTCACTAGGCCAGCAGAAATCCGAACAATTATCCAAGCTAGCCACCAAATTCGCATGCTTATATCTGGTTATCTAAACAACTAATCTGCAGACAACAATACACAATAAAACAGCCATTGCTGAATTCCTTTCATTTTGCTTAGTGAAATCCTGTAACATTTGTATTTTTACCATTTTTATTCTATTAAAAACTACTTTGAATAAGACTTTTCAACTTTTTAATCTCTGATTCAGACGGTCTTAACCTTTAAACAGTGCATATAGATACAGAAGCTTTATTAAATTCCCTCAATATTTAGCTCTGTTGTCTTAAGCCCTTTTATTGAAAGCTCTATCTTTCCACTCTAAGTCATGGATTTTCAATGCTTCTTAGCCCTTGCTAAAAAGCCATACTATCCCTGACTATTTCTTTGGACACTATTATATGAATCTGTCTGCTTCTATAAAAATATCACAGTATTTTATTTATTGTAATTTCCAGTCCAGTTTATATGTGATGGGACAAGTTACTTATACTTTCTTTATAATTTCCTCTGGAAGTTATTTTTGTGTTGTAGTGATGTGAATATCTAACTTCCTCCCACATATAAACAAGGTGAATTTTATAGTGTTAATAACTGATTTATTTTCTGGGAAGGGAAAGAAGTGGCAACACCATGGACCGGGAACTTTAACTACATAAACCCATGATAGTGTTTGCCTTCATGAACATGTTTCTGGTTTAAATACATGTTGAGAATTCTTGCTGTATAGCAATGCTGCCAGTAGAAATTTCTCCAGTGAAGGCAACGCTCCATGGTTGCACTTTCCAATATGATAATCACTAGTTGCATACAATGGCTACAACAAAATCTACTCAAAGCATCAGTGCAGAGTGATTATGACTGCCTTTAAGGAGCAGGTGTGAGCACAAACTTCTGTATCAAAGGACACAATCACTTAAAGCATAATTTGGTCTCATTTTGCCTTCCCAGGTTTTTCCTTTCTTCCCAAATAGCAAGTACTCTTCAATAAGCCAATTGACTGAATTATCCAACACAAATTTTAGGAAGTTTGTTTTAAGCAAAACTGCAACTCTCACTTCATACTTCATCTTTTTATGTGGTCAGGTTCCTTAGGGTATGTCTTCCTAAAAACAAATAAAACATCACAGGTTCTGCATCTGTGGATCTCTGTTCCAGGTGGGTAATTTGGACTGCTCCCTAGGTAGGCACACCATCAGTTCACCCTGATAAGCAGCATATGTGTCTGTGGTCTTTGTTGCTAGCTACTGGCAAATAAGAAGCTATTATGCATTTAAGGAATTGTTTCTAAGGAAATTAATTTGTAAACAAAGAGTCAGACTTGATTTTACCTGTAAAACCCACAGGCCAGTGGCAGCCCATAATCACCTACCCCTGACCCTCATTTTGAGTCTTCGCACACAGCAGACCTAGGGATAGCACTGCAGAAAATGCAAAGAGTCCATTGTTCAACCCGAGTTAACCAAGCTCAAAATACAGAAAGAGCTGCTATACCGAAATGCTGGTTTTAAGTCTCAACCGTACTCCTCTGAAGGCTCTGATCTGCTCTATTGCACAGAAGCAACTATAGCTGCTGTCAGCTGGGCAGTTATGGCTATAACTTGCCCCTGTTTCCAACCTGCTAGGGCTAGAAGGAGTGATCCAGGAGCCTCTGGTGCTGCAGGGTTTCACCCACACTTAAGTACTTTCTATTTAAATCACCTGCATCTACCAGGGTAATTCCAGGCTGTTTATCCCAAGGCAGCCTGGAGTCTGAAGTTCTGGAGCAGAGAACAGGCGGCTGAGAGGTGAAGGCACCACATCAGGTTAAACCACTGAGGTGTGACAACAATGGTCCTATACCAGAGTTGGCTCTGCAGAGTAAGTAAGTGGAGAGGGACAATAGAGCTTCTAGGGAAGCCATCTCTATACCTGGGAAATGGACTCTCCTCTCCATAGGTTCCAATGTACTTACCCAACTCCTCTCCGGGGAAGTAAGGAGCACTAAGAGCGTGTCCTGAGCTCCAAGAGGAGGTGGAAGCACAAATACCCTCCACCTGGAGACAGAGCCCATTGGCTCATCATTACATGATCAAAACCGTCCTCAAATCCTCACGACGAACCCTTGCCACAAGGAGATGAGGGGATGGCGTTGTCAATAGTTAAATGACTCCAGCCCCAGCTCTTCACAGGTTTCCTGGATAGTAACTACTTTCTTCCTAGGAATCCTCCCCCGTAATTGTTACCATCTACTCTAGCTATAATATGTCCAGTGAACTTTCCAAACCTCTAGAACATACCCTTGCTTTGCTCCTTCCTTTCTTCAAGTTTCTGGCTGCATCATTTGTTTAATAATCTATAATCTGGGCCGGGCATAGTGACACACACCTGTAATCCCAGCAGTTTGGTGGCTGAGGCAAGAGGATCAGTGCAAGTTCAAGACCAACCTGGGCTACAACAGTGAGCTCAAGGCCAGCCTGAACTGCATAGCGAGACCCTGTCTCAAAAAGACAAAAAAAAGCTATACTCTGGTTCTCCTCATCAAGAAAAAAAATTTGAAGTTTACACAAGATGAGACTGAACATATTAGTGGGCATTGCTACATCCCCATTCAAGGACAAGATATTCTTAAACAGATCCTCCCCTCCAAAGAACAATAAAATGACCAGTGGCAGGCTCCAGTAGCATTCAGCAGAGCTGTTTTCCAGTACTTCTGCCCACTAGCAACTTCTGTGAGTAGCGGATGGAGACCCTGTATACTCATTTACTGATGTGTGCCTCCAAGTTCCTGGGTCACAGCAATGAAGAAGTGGCTGCAAGAACTAGGAGAAACCCGTGGAACAGAACTGACTGGTCATAGCATACAGTTTCTTTCCCCAGTTCTGCCGAGGCATTTTTCTTAACTGTCTAATAGTGACAAACCAAACTGGTTGCTCCACTCCAGAGCCGACAGCAAAGTGGGACACTTGCAAGTGACTCTTCCTCTCCCTTTCTGCGTTTCCATCACGAGTGTGAGGCACAACTGGACACTGCTTAGTCCCCCGAGCGACAGTGAGCAAAGAAACATTCAACTTGGAAAATGCACACGAGGGGCAGCGGGGATTTCTGCAGGGCAGAGGGCTCTCTTGGACTCAGCGGGGATGCTCCGCTACGCCTCAGGACAGACAGATATTGTTCCCAATCGCCAGTGCTCTGTTCCATCTGGGGCTCTGTGGAAATCTCCGGGAGCAGGAGCACTGGCTGGGAAGCCCTTGCTGCTTTACTCTGGAGCTATCTTGAACCCTATCCCAGTGGGGTACTCTGTAGATCGCGGGGACCGCAGGCAGAAATGTGGGGAGTCAGAAGTGCCTAGCGGGGGAATTGTTTTGAAGGCTAAAACTTAAGTTAGCTACAGAAACCACTAAGATCCCGCCTGGGGAATGCAAAGTACCCACCCGCTCTGCCTCAACTGAGCAATCGCGCAGCCTCCTACCAGGAAAAAGCCTCTGGCCTTGGGAGCTCTGTCCCTAAACTTTTTGAGAGACCTGAATGGAGAGAAAGCAACCGGCCAAGTTCCTGGTGTGAGGATTAAGGCCACCCTCTGTTTTGGCCCGCTCCTGGTAGTTCCCTGCTTCACCCGAAAGCTCAATGCGTTCTCCCCCAGGCGCAGGGAGCCAAAGCTCCGGTTCTGCAAGCAGGCATTACCTGAGTCTTGTAAAACAAGCAGCAACGTCCAGCAGCTCTCAGACGTACAATTCCATGTCCAAGCCGAGACGACGAGCCGGGTTTGGAGGAGTGCTCAGGCCAGGACGTAGCAGGAGGTCAGAGAGTGCCCAGTGATACGAAGGGCTGGAGGAAGACAGTGCTTTCCAAGCCGCGGACAAAACAGCTTGACCCTGTTTCTCAGCTCCCACTGCTAGTCAGGGAAAATACCAGAAAACTTCTGTCCGCCCAGGGAAGATTTCTGGAGTTTGACAGAGCTTCTGTGGACTCTGGGAGGAGCTCCCGGGAGAGACTAAGGAGAGTTCCTAAATCATTCCGCCTTTTAGTTTCAATGGCAGGTGCTGCCACTGCTTAGTAAGTGGACTCTCCTAAGTCTCCCGCCTCCCAGCCTCTTCCTTTTGCGCAACTTCGCTTTGGAGGAGCCTTGTTCCAGCTGTACCGTGTCCAGGCCAAGCAATGCACGCAGTAATGTGAGCACCTCGGCCAGAGAGGCGAGAACACTCCGGAAGGCAGCACACCCACCAGCTCACCCAAGCGCGGCGGAGGCGCCAGGTGTGAACTCCGCCTGCCCTCCTCCCTCCTGCGCGGCTCCACCGTTTCTCAGGAAGCCTCCGGCCGGTGCGCAAAAACTCACATGCCCTAGCGCCAAAGAGAGAGCGACTCCCAAGAAGTGAGCTCCAGGGTCGCGTCACATACTGCCACTGCTGCTTCCATCTCCAAGATACGACAGGAGTAGGGGATGAGAAGTCAGTGGAAGTTATCAGGGGCTGCGTTTTCGTCGCTATCAGTTTGGTGCCTCCTGGCTGACAGATTGCAAGGGGTGTAGGTGGGAACTAGAACGGCTCTGGTGCATCATGGATAAGGACTGCTTTTGCTTCCGCTCCTCCTTCTCCTCCTCCTCCTCCTCTTCCACACCCCTTTGGATTTGGGAGCTCAAGGGGAAGGGACAAAGTGAGGAGAGTGGGAAAATCTGCCAACCCCAAGTCTCCCAATCCCTGGTTTAAAAACGCGCCTCTCTTACCGTTCCCCAAAGAAAGGAAGCACGACCCAGCAGCGCCGTCTAGCGGCCATCCCAGAATAGGCACGGTTGAGGCAGGCATTCAACTGAGTGCAGCTAAGTGTGAGAAATCACTAAAGCACTTTTCAGTTTTTCTGCTCCTCACATTCAGCCACGAAACAGGTTTCTAACTCCACAAGGTGTTCACCTACCTAGTTCCCCTCAGGCCAGAACTTGATGTTTTCAAAGTAAAAGCCACATATTTATTTATAATGCTAGCTCCCAGATAATAGGAGAGCTGTTCTTTCACACTCTTCCCATCTTCAAATCTCCAGACTTTCCAGTTCCAGCAGTGAAAGGGCAGGCAAGTGAGTTCCTTGGACCTTGGTGCGTGTTGCACGGGGTGGGGAGGGTGCTCACACCTAGAAATTAGTGAGCACTTCTGCATGCGTGAGGCTTGCCAGCCATGCACTGATCACCTGCTCCCTAGTAGCACAGAAGCTAACTCCTCTCATGAAGCAGAACAGGAGTCAGGAACTATATGACCCAGGATCTCTCCAGGCCTAGATCACAGCAACGAACACTCCAGTTTTCACCTCGCATACCTTTCAGAATGTTCCTCTGTACTCCAGGGTCCTGGGCTAACACATTTCACACAATTGCTTATTTAATGGATCAGCTAAGTGCTGTGTGACAGCATTTGCCACTGCACTGGGCTCCTGATTTTCCTTTCTCTGAGCTTTCTCCAGCTGTTTACGGAAGTCCAAGCCGCACCGTTCTGCATCAGCCACAGGGATAGCAGAGAGGAAAGGGCCCCAGCACATGTGCTCCGCTGGTGCCTCCCAATCTTCTCCCTCGACCCCTTCATTGCCACACACAGTCCACACAGCTTTTAAGACTGGAGCCTGAGCACGATTAAGCTGCTCTCCAACTCACACCTCTCTTGCCGAGTTTAGTCACTATTTTCTGTACAGACCATCCTAGCCATCAAATTTCACAAAACCCCTCTCTTATCATGGAAAATTCCTTCTGCAATTGGATTTAAAACCAGAAATCTAGGGAGATTTGGTGTGAAAGGAAAGGCCAGCAATACTGCTACATCCTCAGCTTTTGGTTTTCCATATCCATGGTGATCAAGTTGGCTGTACGGTAAACAAGGAACATGCTCTGCAGGTTTGTTTTGAATAGTTCTTTTCAGCTAAAACCGTGGGTATTGCCGTGCAGTCTTTCGCTTGCTATACAGTTGGTAGAAACTCTGCCTGTTTCCTCACTATGTACAACCCTCATCACCACTTTCAACTGTCACTATCACCACCAACCTCCCTCCACACTCTTGCCCCTATTACCCTTGCTGGCCCTCAAAGCCATGTGTTTCTGACCTGGTAATGGCAACAAATGGGATATAATGCTCAGAAAAAATCACCCCCTCCTCACGTCTTATCTTCCTGGTTGTCTCACTGGTGCATAAAATCTGTCCTGAATATAGCACCAATCTTCAGAACCTTGAGACTTAGATGAGCAGGTGAGCTGGCATGAATAAGGCCATCTGGGGTCTGGGGAGGTAGCTCTGTGGCACAAGTGCCTGCCTGGCAAATGCAAGGTCATGAGTTTGAACTCTGGTCCTGCCAAAAAAAAAATAAATAAATAAAATTTAAAAAAAATAAATGAATCCATCTGGCCAAATCACAAAACCTACCATTCATATTACAGGGTTAAGTTAAAAGTGAGGGTAGGGGTTGGGGAGATAGCTCCATGGCACAAGTTCCTGCCTGGGAAGTACAAGGTCCTGAGTTCGAACCCTGGTCCTACAAAAAAAAAATGAGGGTAGCTGGACATGGTGATGCACACCTGTAAACCCAGCACTTGGGAGGCTGAGGCAGGAGGATCAATGTGAATTTGAGACCAGCCTTGGCTACAAAAGTCAGCTCAAGGCAGCCTGAAGTGGATAGTGAGAACCTGTCTCAAAAAAGACACATGCACACACACACACACACACACACAAAAGTGAGGGTAAAGGGATCTAATTCCAGGTTTATGCTAGTCATAATATTCATAGGCAAGTTTCAATTGCAATGTACACATTTAAAAAATTAAAAACCTAGTTCTTGGGCCGGGGAGATAGCTCCATGGCACAAGTGCCTGCCTAGCAAGCGCCAGGTCATGAGTTTGAACCCCAGTCCCGTAAAAAAATAAAAAATTAAAAATTGAGAAACACTAGTTCTATCCCTCTGATATTTTCTTTCATTATCTTTGTATATGCAATTTCATTAAACTTCAATATAATATCCAGTGACTTTATGCATCATGTTTTGAACTTGTGCCCCATTCAGATTTACACTTCTTTGTACCTACTGTTCTTTGAGTCCTTCCTCAGCACACAATGGCTGGCATTCCAGACTGATTAATGTCTCACTAATCTGGATAAACTTTCTGTCCAAGTCGGGGCCAGGGAGTTAGCTCTGTGGCCTAAGTGCCTGCCTGACAAGTGCAAGGTCATGAGTTTGAACCCCCCAGCCAAAAATAAATAAATAAATAAATAAATAATGAATCCTTTCTGTCCAAGGTAACATCACCCTGAACTAAAGACTTTAACACAGAATTTCTTTTTCAGTACCAGGGGTTGAACTCAAGTACTTGTGCTTGCCAGTCAGGCATTTATATTGCTGAACTATAAATCTGGCCCAAGATTAAAAAAATTAAAAATCTTGCCAGGATTGGGACTGCAGAGCATTATGGCACATTAGGGTTTTTCGGTAGAGCTGCTTGTATGGACAATGGTAGCAGGCTGGTAGATGGCTAAATGATGTGATCTCAATGGAGATAAGGTAGTGGGAATATAAGATGCAATGTAATGACCCCAAAAGGAAAAGGTAGTGCCCTTTTAGAAGACAACTTGGTAGGGCTTTGTTGCTTAATAATGCGTTCCTCAAACTGAAATTAATGGAACAACAGCATTGTAGTATGATCTCTATGCTTGCCCAAATGCAGACTCTCAGGGCCAACCCCACAGGTTTAACAAATCATGATCAGGATCTGCACTTTAACAAGGCTCTCAACATTTTTTATACACATCAAAGAGTGTATAGACTTAAGTATCAGTTTCAGGAAAATCTTTCAATTCTTCCTAGAGAAAAAAGTGAGGGTAGCACTTTAACTACAAAGGAGATAATAATGAGCTCATGGCCAACAATATGTAATTAAGATCAAGGTCACATGGCCAATAATATGTAATTAAGATCAAGGTCATGGCCATATTGTAAGGTAATTAGGCCCCATCTAGTTCACAAATCAAGTACACTCATTAAATTATTGTTAATGGCCCTTTTGCCCAAATGCTTTATTTATTTTTAGAGACCAAAAATTATAACTAAGAGAAAAAGTTAAAAATGACACAGAATTTCACTTAATAAAGTAATATGAATTCCAGAGTATGTGTTCTAATACATAGTGTTGTCTTCCAACCAGTTATTCATATTACCAGATATATGCATGTAAAATTGGAAGTACAAAAGAGAGCAATGTATAAGAAACTAAGATGAGGAAAAAAATAGAAACAATTGAAGATAGGAGACAAAACGATTTAAAGCACTAACTGCTCCTTTCCATAGACCAGCAGAAATGCACAGTACAGTTGTCCAACCCATCCTGCTTACATACATAGCTAAATCTCATTCCCCCACTCCCTCTCCTGTCCTTCTCCTCAGCTCAGTAACTCTTTCCTTTTCAGTAAGTTCATTCTTTTTCCCCAGGTTCTATTATACCCAACTCAGTAAGTCCCTTTAAATAAGTTCATTCCCTTTTCCCAGTATCTGTTATACCCTTCAGATTCCACTTTTTCTCTTTCATGTTCTCACACTGAGACAAAACTATGTTTGCATATGTGAGTCTGATTTATTTCACATAAGAGTGTGTTCTCTAGTCACAGACATTTACCAACAAAAGACTGCAATTTATCCTGTTTTATAGCTGAATAAAATTCCATTGCATAAAAATGCCACATTAGGGGCCCCGGCGGGATGGCTCAGTGGTCTAAAGCACCTGCTTGGGAAAGCTTGGGCAGCTTCAGGGGCCGCGATTCGATGCCCAGCACCACATGCTGTGCCAGCCCTGCCCTTAGGGCGGGCTGAGCCGGCCATAAAAATGAGTGAATAAACAAATAAATGTTCTGAAACAAGAAAAAAAAATAAAATTAAAATTTTTTTAAAAAGGAGCTGGGGAGATGGCTCCGAGGCACAAGTGCCTGCTGGGCAAGTGCAAGGTTGTGAGTTTGAACCCCGGTCCCACAAAAAAAAAATGCCACACTTTCTTTACCCATTCTTCAGTTCATGGTCACCTGGGTCATTTTCAGGATTTAGCTATGACAAATTGCACTGCTATACACACCCAAAATGCTTTAGTTACATGAAAGAAATAGGATAGGCATACCTTAATACAATTCAATTACTACTGCTGTACAAACAAATCAATTCCTATGTCTCACTACAGTAGTATCATCTTCCTAAAAATATCAAGAACATAGGGGCCTGGCAAGATGGTTCAGTGGTCTAAAGCACCTACAGGCGGCTGCAGGGACCGCAGTTCGATCCCTGGCACCACGCTGCACCAGCCCTGACCTGAGGGCAGGCTGAGCCGGCCATAAAAATAAATAAACAAACAAACAAAAGTTCTGAAACAAGAAAAAAAAATTAAAAATAAAAACTAAAAAAAGAACATAACTTTACTGTGTTCATCTACTGAATACTTGTTCATTTATACTAATAAAAGAGCTGATAAACATTTCATAAAGTCAAGTGTCTTTACAAGATTTTCAGTTGAAAGAAGTAACTTTGCCTGGGAGATAGCTCAGTAGAATAAATGCTTGCCTGACAAGCTCAAGGTCCTGAGTTCAATCCATAGTACAGAAGAAGGAGGAGGAGGAAGGGAGGGGGAAGGGAGAAGGAGGAGAGAGGGAGGGGGAGGAGGAAGAGGAGGAGAAGGAAGAAGCAGAAGAGGAAGAGGAAGAAGTAACTTTGAAAGAAGGAAGACTAGAAAACACTCTTGTGTGTGTGTCAACTATATGCCAGTTGCCATAACTAGTGGGTTTTATTTCATCCACGTTCCTACACTTTGCTGATTATCAAAATTACTTATTTAATATCCTATGGAAAATTCCTGGGACAATTTCCTAGGTCTCCTACATCATAATATCAAGGTATGATCTCCTGGATTGAGGAGCATTTTCTAAGGCAAAGCTAAAAATTCATACATGATAAAGAAAATTATAAATTTCACTACACACAAACATTTCTTTTTTATTTATTTCTTTTTTTGTGTGGGACCAGAGTTGAGATTCATGACCTTGCACTGGCCAGGCAAGCACTTGTGCTGCAGAGCTATCTCCCCAGTCCCTCACTCAAAAACATTTCTAAAAAGAAAAAAAAATAAGAAAAATAAAAAGCAAATATATACATTGATATCCTGTTGTGGTGCCACACATTTGTGATTCCAGAATTCAGGAACTTGAGGTAGGAGGATGGCTGTGAGTTCAAGGCCAGTTTGGACCACATAGTTCAAGGCGAGCTAGAACTACATAGAAAGACTTGTCTCAGAACAAATAAACAAACAAAAAGAAGTAGGACAAAATATAGACTGAGAAAACTTGCAAGACATCAAACAGAATTTTATCAATGTACTTAGGATGACACAAATCAACTGGAAAAAGTCATCCCAATAGAGAAATAGGCAGTGGGAATGAACATGCTCTCAGAAAAAGGACACAGTTGTATAAATTGAGAAAGAAGTAAATCCAAAACTATAATGGTGATAGTCAATAGTATGCAGTACTGAAGAATATGTGAAGTCTACATCATCCACAGTTATCTGGACATAACGTAGTGCAAGCACTTTGGTGAGCAATGTGGCAATGTCTTTTGAACGTATAGATATCTACATAGTCATATATTCAAAGATATTTCTGCGTGAGTGATCAGTAACTGGCAAAAGTGACTGGCAAAGGTGAAAGTGAGGAACTTGGCGATGAGGGATGTGAGGCAAATTTATATTGCATGACACAGTGTAATGAATTGGATTAGTTTTCTCAATTCTTCACAGCCTCGTCATTCTAGAATATTACATTCCTTCTATCGACTTACTTTGTGACTTTGAGTATCTCCCACACCTCTGTTATTAGCCATGAGACTTGATTTGAGCAAAGGAATATTAGAAACTTGAAGTTAGGAGCATAACCTCTTATGTTTCTACCATCCAACAGAAGTCTTGGATAGCTCCTGTTTCAAAAAGAATGATGCAACAACAACTGAATGATTCAGTACATTTTACATTTAGAAATATTCAAAATATTTGTGATGACTGATATTGGAGCCATGCCTTCCCAGAAAACAGGAGCCACACATTGTTCCTTTCCCCCCAAATAATGGCTCATGGATTCTACTTGCTGGACATCACCACCAGCCAATTCTTTTTTGGGGGGAGGTGGGAAGTGGGTATTGAACTGAGGCCCCTGCGCTTGCCAGGCAAGTGCTTTTTCTACTGAGCCATCTCCCCAGTCCCTTTTTGTCTTTTTGAGATAGGATGTCACTATGCAGTTCAGGCTGACCTTGAGCTCACTTTTGTAGCTCAGGCTGGTCTCAAACTCATGCCGATCCACCTGCCTCAGCCTCCCAAGTGGATAATTTTATTATTTCTAAGGTAGCAGGCATTGCTATTGATTCGGCCCATAGTATGCGGACTACCCTTGTGTTGTTAACAATACTGTGGCCTGTTCCATGAGAATAGCACTCTGGGCAAAATATACTGCAGCCTTCCAATTATAGTTTTTATTTAGATATCCCCCACAAAGTCACATGAAGTCACAAGGCTTTTTCAGGGTTTTCTGCAGAGTAATTAGAAAGTCTGTCCACTGATTAGATTGGAATAGCTCTGGCTAGGTTTAAGGAAATGAATGGTACACTTACACTAGGATGGAGAGCCTGCACACTGCATAAGAAACAGAAGGAGTGCTGTCTCCTACCACTGGCTGCTTTTGCTGTCTTTGGCAACCATGAACTGTTGTACCTCTGCCGCATACCACCCTGCCTGGGAGCTGAATATAGACTGAAAATTCTACAAACCGGGAGCTAAGTAAACCTTTCCTCCCTCAGCTTTGGGTGTTGGGCATCTTATCTCAGCGGGAAGAATAGCAAATATAACACTCCCCTACCAAAAAACAGTTCTCTCTCTTGGGAGAGAGAGAAGTTCTATAGATAGCCACGCCCAGAGTACATGACTGAAAAGCAGATACTGTCTGAAAAGCTGTACATATAATCAACAAAGTCTTCCAGGGGCTGGGGAGATAGCTCTGTGGCACAAGTGCTGCTGGTACTTAAGTACAAGGCCGTGAGTTTGAACCCCAGTCCTGCAAAAAAAAATCTTCCACTCTATTCTATTCACAAAACTTCAGCACACACACAAAAACTGACAAGTGAAACCTGAAAAGAAAAGGCAATGAAATGCATACCAAAACTTTAAATTATACCCAAGTTTACCTACAGGTCATGGACAATGAGTAAATCAAATGGCAAATAACCAATTTATTCAAAAGAACAGAGAAAGAAGCATATCAGTAAGATATTTGTTGAGCTTGTAGAAGATATAACTAAGCAGATAATGGAACTAGTAAGAAAAAGGATCGGCAAGTTTTGAAGAGACACTGATAAAAAGCTGAACTACACAAAATGAAATAAAACAGGAGTGCCCAGCTTAGTAAGAAATTAGAAGTTATAGGGGGCCCGGCGGGATGGCTCAGTGGTCTAAAGCGCCTGCTTGGGAAAGCTTGGGCGGCTTCAGGGACTGCAGTTCGATCCCTGGCACCACATGCTGCGCCAGCCCTGCCCTTGGGGCAGGCTGAGCCGGCCATAAAAATGAGTGAATAAACAAAGGTTCTGAAACAAGAATAAGAATAATAAAATTAAATTTAAAAAAAGAAATTAGAAATTATGAAAAAGTACAAAGCGGGAAATTTAGCAACCACATTTTTGATTGACCGTGTAGACTACAGAGCTTTTTGAGGGCAGAGTACTAGAACTAGAAGGTAAAACTTCTGTCTCTGACCAATTATTTGGAAACTTCAAAAGCAAAAAAAGAACTTGAATAAGGCTCATAGCGGTAAGAAAATTAATCTAAAGTTGATAGGAATTCATGAAAAATAAAAAGACAGTGAAAATTGCTTAAAAACTGTTTATAGAAATAATAGCAAAAGCTGGGCGTGATAACACATGCCTGCAATCCCAGCACTTGGGAGGCTGAGGCAGGAGGATCAATGTGAGTTGCAGACCAGCCTGGGCTACAAAAGTGAGCTCAAGATCATCCTGAACTGCATAGTGAGACCCTGTCTCAAAAACATACACACAAAAAAGAAAAAAAAAATTAACAGCAGAAAGCTTTCTAAATATCAGGAAACAATTTAATTTATAGATAAGTGATACATATAGAAGCCCACATAGCCCCAATAACGAAGCAACATATCTATAAATCTTCACAAAAGACCAACACAAGGTCTGAATTGTAAAAGCTACTAGGAGGGCTGGCAAACTGCTCGGCATATTAAAGCACCTACATGGGCCACGAATTCAATCCCTTGGACTGCTGTGCTAGCCTCACCCCGAGGGCCTGCTGAGATGTCAATTGAGACTGTGCATGGTGGTATGTAGCTGTAATCCCAGGTCTTGGAAGGAAGGTGATAAACAGGTGGATCACTGTGAGTCCAATCTAGCAGTAAGACCCTGAACACCCTGTAGACCCTCCCCTAAAAAATACAAAAGAAGCAAAGAAGAAAGAAAGAAAGAAAGAAAGAAAGAAAGAAAGAAAGCAAGCTATTTAAAGACAAGAAGTAAATTATTTGCCAGGTCAGGTGGTATACACATATAATCCCAAAATTTGATAGCCTGAGGCAGGAGGATTGGTATGAGTTCAAGACCAGCCTGGGCTACAAAAGTGAGTTTAAGGCCAGCCTGAACCACATAGTAAGATCTTGTCTCAAAAACGCACATAAAAAACAATTAGAAACTAATAAATTAATGGAGTAAAGGATATTTTGATGATAAAGAGCACCAAAAAATTCATGAGCAATAACTAAACACTCTAAAAAATTAAGAATATCTCTTTTTCTGTATGTAGGACAGGGTATACGTAGTCTCACTACACAGATCTGAGTCATAGTGATCCTCCTGTTTTCTGCCTCCCAAGCTCTGGGATAATAGGCACGTGCCACCATGCCCAGCATTAATCACTGTCTTAGCACATCCCAGGGGCAGGGCTTGCACAGCATGCTGGAGATCAAATCTCAGCCACTGTGCTCAGGCTATGCAGGAGCTTTAGTCCACTGAGCTATCAGGCCGGTCCTATTGTTAAGAATAACTTGGGCCCAGCAGGATGAATCAGTGGTCTAAAGTGCCTGGTTAGGAAAGCTTAGGCAGCTGCAGGCACTGCAGTTCGATCACTGGCACCACATGTTGCACCAGCCTTGCCCTCAGGGCAGGCTGAGCCAGCCATAAAAATAAACAAACAAACAAAAGTTCTGAAACAAGGAAAAAATAAAAAAAATTTTAAAAAATTTTTAAAAAGAATATCTTAATAGACACAATGAAGTAAAAAAATGCTAAGTGATTAATAGAATGAATATGCCAGGCAAGGAGAACAATGAAATAGAAGGAAGCAAATCAGCAATAGAAAATGATGCCATGGCAAGCATCAATGAGTATCTTTCAGTACCAAGACAAATGGTCTCAACACTGTAATCAAAATACATAGACTGGCAAATAGATTAAATGTAAAAATTCAGTGGTATGATGTATACCACAAACATGTATCCCCCCCCAATTTTTTTGGTGGGACCGAGGTTCAAGCTCATGACGCTGCACTTGCCAGGCAGGCACTTGTACCATGGACCTATCTCCCCAGGCCCTCCTCCCAAAATTTATAGAGTAAAAACCAAAGATGAAAATTTTGCATATGGGTTGGGAAGATAGTTCAGTGTCTGAAGGTCATACCTGTCAAATGCCAGGTCATGAGTTCAATTCTTCGTACTGCAAAGAAGAAACTGATACAATGATGACATCAAAACATAATGAGAGGGGATGGGAAGATAGCACAGGGGCACAAGTGCCTGTCTGGCAAATGCTAGGTCCTGAGTTTGATCCCTGGTTCTGCAAAACAATCAATCAAACAAACAAACAAACAAACAAACCATAATGAGAGCTAGGCATGGTGGTGCATACCTGGGCTACAAAAGCGAGCTAAAGGCCAGCCTGAACTGCATCGTGAGACCCTGTCTCAAAAAGACAAAAAAAAAAAAAAAAAAAACATAATGAGCACCCATCCACATGATGGTTGGAAATGAAAGAGAGGAGAGAAGGACTTGGAAAAGAAGAAATGAGATGTGTCATTCGCTTCTATGTTTTCCCTGCAAGAAATGTAATCTTTAAATTTTGGGGGCACATACTAATAAAAATAAAAGCTAAAAAAAATGATAATAGATTGTTTTATTTTCAAATCCAGTTGGACCAAGAGAAAAGGGAAAGGATAAGGGTACGGGATGTAAGAAGATTTGGGGCCTGTCGTAAGCTTGTGCCAGCCTTGCGAAGAGTGTAGTCATGGTGTGCTGCAAATATGTTGTAATGAACATACAGGGTGAAAAGTAAATAACAAGTAAAATAAACAGCAGACCACAAGCTGGACACACTTTGAGCATCATTATTATCTCCTAGGAATTCTCTTACAGCTCTAGCTTCAGAAAATTCAGATGAATCATGTGTGATAACAGGCTACACAAGTAAAAAAGATTGTATTTTCCTTGGTTGTATTTAATTGAACAGATGTTTCATTAAATACATTCATTTAGGCTGTTAATTGACTCTTTACTTCATGCAATGAGCATAGACTGACCCAGGCACATCCCAGCCTCAGGAAATACACATTTCAGCCTTAAATAAAATAGGCAAACAAACTCACAGAAAAGGGTATATATTCTCAACATAGGAAATTTCCAAATGAAAGAAAACTTGAGGGTTCACTATATACTAACTAGATCAATAAAAAAGATTTTATGTATATCTCTGTGTTAGTTTATTAGGCCTGCCATAACAACACATCCCAAGCTAAATGTTTCTATGGTATGTATTTGCAGCGCACTGTCATTGCATTCATTGTGGAGAGTCGCTTGATATGCTTAGCACATTTTAATTTTGGGATGTGGCTCATACAGCAGAAATTTGTCTCACCTATCTGGAGGCCAAAAGTCCAAAATCAAGTTATTCATAGGGTTGGATTCTGCCGAGGACTGGGAAGACTGTTGTAAGCCTCTGTGTCTCACCTGGGGAGGTGCTGGCTGCCTTTCACATACCTTGGCTTGCACATGGATTCGCTGGTTTTGCTCTCATTTGCTCATGGCGTCCTCCTAGTAGGAATGTCATTCGTGTCTCTGTGTCTAAATTTTTCAACAATCATCTTCAGTTATATAACCCTTAATGACCTCATTTTAGCTTGCTGATGTGTAAAATTCTTATACCCCAATAAGATTGCATTCATAGCTCTTAGGGTTTAACACTTAAGGATTCCAAGAGTGGATACTATTTAACCTACCATAACACCAAGCTTTGGCAAGATTGAATCAAGGCTGGTCTCCTTATTTATAGAGAGATGTCGTTGATGTAAAAAGACCTGTAATAGGGTAGGGATTACAGTTCAGTGGTAAAGTGGGTGCTTATTATGCGCAAAGTCCTGGACCCAGCACCGTAAAAACTATAATGTTGGGAAAATAATGGAACAATTGCTACCAAGGGAATTATCTCCTGGCCCAATCTTTTTGGTGTTTATAGATTCCACTCTTAAGGACATATGTTAAACCTGCCATGTAGGCAAAAACAGGGTGTTTGTCTTCTTGGGCACATACAGAAGTGAACAACAAGGACTCACTGTTCTAGGTTACAAACATTTTTTCAGACCCATGTCATTTAAGTTATAAATGTATGTCTATTTCTATTTATTCTTTCTGGTGTGACTGGGGTTTGAACTCATGACCTTGCACTTGCCAGGCAGGCACTTGTGCCATGGAGCTAACTCCCCAGCCCGAATGTATGTATATTTTATTACCACCCTTTACATCCCTCCTTTCCCTCCAAATGTTCATTTTCTACTGAGGTTTGGAAACATTTGATAGTAAAATTTGTGAAGCTCTACCTGCAGAAAATAATTTCTTAGAAGCCTCTAGGTACAGATAGTTGTTGTCACATTATTGCTATTCCAAAACTAGAAACAATGAGCCACTTCAGTCAATATTTACTGAATATTTGTTTCTGTCTGTTGCACATTTTGCTGGTGGCTGGAGCTGAAATGTGAAAAATTAGTATGCACCTCTACTTGCAGAGAGACTGTGGTCTCAATTAGTGAATGTTTTAACAAATTATTCTTAACAAATAAAAGAGTGTGTGTGTGTGTGTGTGTGTGTGTACGCACGCGCGCGTGCACGCACACACACATGCGCATGTGTATGTTATTCCCACCCAGCAAATACTTGCTACCATCAAAACAACTTCATTATCTATCACTAAGATATTTCTTAACTGTAACATCTATGTGATGGGCTACTGTGCAGCTTGAAAAAGGAGGGAGAAAACTCTTTGTTTACTGATATGAAAGTACCTAACAGGTAAAGGTTTAAGAGAAAGCACCAAGTGCACAATGCTAAATACATAATTCATTTTTGTAAAACAACACTTGTGGAGAACAGTGTCTCCTTGCTTAGAGGAACATACATGAAATTAGCTGCATTATTATCTGGGCAGAGAGAGTGATACTGAATGAAGACAAGAGAGATAAACTTTCTATATTTTTCTCATGTCCATATCTTACCTACTCAAAAGTAACTAAAACCAATTTTTAAATGAAACATGTTTTTATTTTTTTTTCTTGTTTCAGTACTGTTGTTTGTTTATTTTTATGGCCGGCTCAGCCTGCCCTGAGGGCAGGGCTGGCACAGCATGTGGTGCCGGGGATGGAACCGCAGTCCCTGCAGCTGCGGGCAGGTGCTTTAGACCACTGAGCCATCCTGCCGGGCCCTAAATGAAACATGTTTAAATAGACTCCACAGGCATTAAATGAATGCATAAGCTACTGACAATAGGGGGCTGGCGAGATAGCTCAGTAGAATAAGCACTTGCCTGGCAAGTGCAAGTGCCTGTATTCAATCCCTGCTTCCGTAAAGAAAAAAAAAAAAAAAAAAAGGAAACTGACAATAATGTTTTGAGAATTTTGTTTTGCAAGAGGGGTGAGGCTGTGGCAACTTGGGTAAGAAGGCAAATTTAAGCTTTATTATATGCTTGTGGATCTAAATAATTGATCACTGGGCTGGGGAGATAGCTCAGTAGAATAAGTACTTTCCAGGCAAGCACAGGGTCCTGAGTGCAATCCCCAGTATCACAATAAATAAATAAATAAATAAATAAATAAATAAATAAATAAATAATTGATCAGTTTTAGGAAACAGGTACTTGATTTTCATCGTATTGCCTTATAAATCATTTCGCCCCTTTTTGATAATTGAGCAACTCTTTCTGAGTGTGGAATGATGAAGTAATTTGTTTGCGGTTTTTGTCTTAGTTTGAAGGCTGTACTTTGATCACTATAGCACACTACATTCATGATGGAGCACAGAGTCTGCAGCATATCTCTCAGCAATGAAAATTGGCAAAGAAAAGTTCAACGTTGTGATCACAAGGCCCTTTTTTCTACTTTTTTATTATTACTTTTAATAGGAAATTGCAATGGGACAGTTTCAAAGCCTGTTAGTAGAGCATTCACAATGATAGATGCAATGCATATTGTTGTCCTCGTTGTAGTTATACAGAGCACAGGGTGTGCACATGATAAATTTTGTAATGATTATTGGTACAATAGATTTTTTTCTCTTTGATCTAAGAGAAGGTAGTCGTTCACATAAACAAATGTTCTATAATTGCAGTGTGCTCCTGGAGAAACTGGAAATGTGGGAGGCTGTTTATTTGAGCCTTTTACAGCTCACCATACTAGACTACCCTTAAGTTTTATGCATCATGTTTAAGCTTTTCTGCTGGGTGGTCAAGGGCAAGTTAAAGCAAGACCAGTATAAGAAAACGTATTTTTTGTACCTCTCAAGGTCAGTCAAATCCCCTCAGGATTTACTTTGGAACCATGTAAAGTGCTCTGTAGAATTGTTGTCAGTGTCAGCCATCTGGATGAATCATGGCCATTGCTTAACCAGTTTGCTCTCTGTGAAAGTGCAAGAGAATGTTCTCTCCAGGTAACTCTTCTTAATGGCACACTATTTACTTTCAATCCCTTTCCTTGTGGTCTCTCAATCTCCTCAAACAGAAAATTTGGGAAACCACTGAGTTATAGGACATTACAGCACAGGTTCTGTTCTGTCCTAAGTCCTCACTGACCTTGAAGGGCTAGGGCCAAAATATTGGCTATCTGTTATGGTTTATGTCTAGTTGTCCCCCCAAAGCCTCATGGAGTCATTGGGCGGGGACTGCTAGAGTTTGAGACTTGATCCATGATCCCTGGGATTATGGGTTTTAGTACTGATGGGATCATGGGTGGAAGTACTTCTGGCATTATGGGTGTAGCCTAGGGCAGGAGCTAAAGCGGAGAGCCTGAATGTAATATAAAGAGAGACAGAGAGACAGACTGGAGCTCTAGCTGTTGCTGTTGCTCTGCTGCCGTGTTGGTTGGCTACCTCTGCCGCCATTTTGTTGCTGTTCTGCCGCCATGAACTGGATGCTCTCCGCCCTGCTCCACTCAGCCTTGGGCCAGCTGAATATGGACTGAAACCTCTACGAACTGTGAGCTAAATAAACCTTTCCTTCCTTCATTTTGAGTGTTGGGTATTTGTCCCGGCAACGAGCAAAAAGTAACTAAGACACTATCCTTATAGCCCTTTTCTTATTTTTCTAATTTTTGGTCTGCAAACATATTCTTAGCCCTCCAGAAGAAAAGTTTAGTGATACTATTACTCTGAAACTTTGGTGCTTGAGCTTTCTATCATTCTTTCTGAATATCAAATATCTTAGACTTAACTTGGAGTTGGTATTATCCATAAATCATTGATACTCTAATAAATCTCTATGGAATGTGATAAAAGCAGTTACACATTTTTACACATATATTTAGAAATATAAGCATGTATCCAATTTTAGCCTGTCCATCCTTTGGTATTTTTCCTTGTTTCTTACTCTCATTTATTATCCTTTTTTGTTTTCTTGTAAACCAACTATTTACTTGAGAGAGGGTATAACAGTAACTGAAATTACATTAGAAGCATTCCAAGCACAGTTTTAGTGTTACATACTGCTATCATCAGTATCAAATACCTTTTTGAGGTTTCTTAGGAACCTTGTCTAAGTTGCTCCTGTTGTTTTC
>PVJA010014118.1:38189-48225 GCA_004027025.1 Myocastor coypus
TGTTTTTTTTTTTTTTTTTTTTTTTGGTCTTTTTGAGACAGGGTCTTGCTATGCAGTTGAGGCTGACCTTGAGCTCACTTTTGTAGCACAGGCTGGTCTCAAACTCACACCAATCCTCCTGCCTCAGTCTCCCAAGTGCTGGGATTACAAGCGTGAGCCACCACGCCCAGCTCCCAAGGTGGTCTTGAACTCACACCGATCCTCCTGCCTCAGCCTCCCAAGTGCTGGGATAACAGGCATGAGCCACCACGCCCAGCTATTTATTTCTTCCTTTGAGTGCCTATACTAGGGAGATTATACGATATTTACACATGTAGGTCTGGCTTATTTCACTTATGAGTATACATTCAAGGTACATCCATTTATATATGAAGTCTTCTAGTTTATCATTCTTTATAGCTGGGTAATATTCCTTTGTATAAAAATACCACATCTTTTTCAACCATTATTGACATGATGGGCATTTTGATTGTTTCCAAGATTTGGCTATTACGAATTGGACTGCTATAAACATAAGTGCACAGATATCACTATGGTATGATGTTTTCAGTTCTTCTGGGAAAATTCTCAGTAGGGGGATAGCTGGACAGAATGGGATTTGCAGCTCTAGTATTTTTAAGGAGCCTACACACTGCTTTCCATTACGGCTGCACCAGCTGCATCAGTCTGCTTTACCATCAGCAGTGCAGAAGGGTTCCTTTTTCCCCACAGCTTCTCCAACATTTGCTGTTGGCTGATTTCTTTACGGTGGTCATTCTTTCTGGGGTGAGATGGCATCTAGGTATTGTTTTAATTTGCATTTCACAAATGGTCCTTTTTTCTACTTTTATCTTTTTTTAAAGAATTTTTTATGTTATTTATTTATTTTTTTCTTGTTTCAGAATCTTTATTTGTTTATTCACTCATTTTTATGGCCGGCTCAGCCCACCCCAAGGGCAGGGCTGGCGCAGCATGTGGCGCTGGGGATTGAACCGTGGTCCCTGAAGGCACCCAAGCTTTCCCAAGCAGGTGCTTTAGACCACTGAGCCATCCCGTCAGGCCCCTTTCTACTTTTATCTTACACATATTTTCTTATAGGCAAACAAGAAAGAGGCAGATATTTACTTTCCTGTTCCATGTGGGCATATATGTATATGTGTGGGTGTGACAAAAACTGAGTATTTCCCTCCCATTTTCTCTTTGATTTCTATGTACAATATTTCATTTCTCTAGTCCTCTTTATTGCACTACTTTGCATTAAATAATTTCTCTTTGAAATATTTTAATAATTTTTCTGATTATTTTTCTTTACACTTTTTTTCATCTATTTTCTTATTGGTTGTTCTAGGCTTTACCAAATACATCTTATCAGAATCAGAAACTACTTCAGATGTACTTTGACTTGATGCCAGTGATGTAAGATGTGTTAGGCTTATGTTGTACCTTCACCTTAATTTTGTCATGCATATTACATCTTAATATATTGTGAGCCCAATGAAATACACTTATATTATTACATATAACTTTATATAAGAGAAATCTAAAAAAGAAAGCATATATATACTTATTGATTTAAGTATAATATAGTATATATAGTATAGTATATATATTATGTAGTATTAAACTTAAATTTTCTGACTCTCTCATCTTTTTTCTTTTTTGTCTTTTTGAGACAGGGTCTCACTATGCAGCTCAGGCTGGCCTTGAGCTCACTTTTATAGCCCAGGCTGGTCTCGAACTTGCACTGATCCTCCTGCCTCAACCTCCCAAGTGCTGGGATTACAGGCATGCACCACCATGCCCGGCTGGTTCTCTTATCTTGTTCCTGCAGATTTGAGTTACCATGTCACATCATGATTCTAGTGTAGCACTCTTCTCACTCTCATTTTTGTCATTAAAATCAAATACATTTCTATGTATGTTATACGGAAACAACACTACTTTATATGGGGTTTTATAGAATTATATTAAATATGTTATCCCACTGCATTCTGGCTTTTATGCGTCTAATACAAAATCAGTTGTTCATCTTACTGGAGTTTCCTTGTATGTGATGTTACTTTTCCTCTCATACTGCTTTTTTTTTTAGAATGTTTTTTGTTTCGGAATTTTTGTTTGTTTATTTATTTTTATGGCCAACTCAGCCTGCCCTGAGGGCAGGGCTGACACAGCATGTGGTGCCAGGGATCGAACCTCGGTCCCTGCAGCAACCTAATCTTTCCTAAGCAGATGCTTTAGACTACTGAGCCATTCTTCCAGGCCCCTCATACTGCTTTTAAGAATTTTTCATTTCATCTTTGCCATTCAACATATTTTCTATGATCTTTATGTTTCCCTACTTAAAGTTGAGTTTCTTGAATGTGTAGATTAATTTTTTATCAAATGAAGCTTTTTAGGTATTTTTTCTAAAGAATTTATTTTATTTATTTTTTTCTTGTTTCAGAACTTTTGTTTGTTTGTTTATTTATTTTTAGGGTCAGCTCAGCCTCCCCTGAGGGCAGGGCTGGCGCAGCATGTGGTGCCGGGAATCGAACCGCGGTCCCTGCAGCCGCCCAAGATTTCCTAGGTAGGCGCTTTAGACCACTGAGCCATTCTGCCGGGCCCTTTAGGTATTATTTCCTAGCATATTTTCTGTTCTTTTTTCTCTCCTGTATTTCTATTTTCCACAATTTAGTGTTCTTAATGGCATGCCATATTTCTCTAAGGCTTTTTTTTTCATTCTTTTTTCTCTTTTCTTCATATTGCATTATAACTACCTCCAGGTTTATTTATTATTTTTCTTATGTCAGCTGAAGTCTCCTGTTGAGTTTTCTAATTAATCTTTCATTTTGGTTATTGTAGTTTTCCTTTTTTGTGGGACTGGGGATTGAACTCAGGCCCTTGTACTTGCCACACAAGTGCTTATTCTGCTGAGCTATCGCCCCAGCCCCTTCCTTTTTGTAGTGCAAGTTTGTAGTATATAATGATTACTTTCACTGTGAGGAATTGATACACGTACATGGTCACGTATTTTATTTTTCCAATTTGAACTTTTTTCTTGCACCTAGCTCAGTCCACCCTGGGGGATAGGCTGGAACAGTACGTGGTGCCAAGTGTTGAACCAAGGTCCCTGTGCTTGTCTAAGCTTGCTTAAGCAGGCGCTTTAGACCACTGAGCTATCTCACTGGACTAGTCATGTATTTTTCAACTTAAAATTTCCATTTTATTCTTCCTTCTTTAAATAATTTATAAATCTCGTCAGCATGCTCTCACTTAATCATAAATTTTCATCACAGTTTTCTGCTTCCTTAAGCATAATTTATTGATTTAAATATATTTATATTAGCTTATTTGAAGTTTTTGTTATATATGACATCAATTTCCTCTGAGAGCTCGTTTATGAGGCCTGCGGGCAGTATGAGGATGGTCATGGTGATGATCTCCCTATTATTATTCGTCCTATGTATGGGTAACATTGCCTTGTATCTTTCCTTTTTACATATCTTATATTTTGTGAAAACTGTACATTTTAGCCAATATACTTGATACTAATTTTACACCATGAAGTTCAGTTTCATTTTTGCCTGGTTTTTTATTTATTTAGTGACTTCGAGCTAGGTTATTTTATCTTTTTTTTAGATTTTGTCTTCTTGTTTCAGAACTTTTGTTTGTTTATTTTTATGGCTGGCTCAGCCTGCCCTCAGGGCAGGACTGGCACAGCATGTGGTGCCGGGTATTTAACCGTGATCCCTGCTGCCACCCAAGCTTTCCTAAGCAGGCACTTTTAGACCACTGAGCCATCCTGCCGGGCCCCAAAGCTAGGCTATTTTTAAATGACAGCTACCTTTCTATAGAGTGAAGTTGTAGTGCACTTTTCAGAGCACACATTCATGGGCTTGTGTATAATCATCCTCAGAGTACCTCTTCATTAGTCTGCAAACAGATCATATCCAGGAGCCGAAGACATAGCTCTACAGAATAAGTGCTTGCCTGGCAAGCACAAGGTCCTGAGTTTAATCCCCAGTACCACAAAAACAAACAAACGGATCACATTCAGCTGTAACAGTCCATTAGTTAGCGTTGAATTTCCCTGTCATTCTCAACAATATTCTTACATAAACTTCTGTGGAATCCAACCCATCTAAATTTGGGAAATACAGTTTCATTACATGTCTTTGAGGTTTAGTCTATTCCCCAGGAACACTTTCCATAGATGTATGTTTCATTGGTTCTTTCTAATAAACAAGCTATCCTATGAGGGAGCTTATCATTCATATTTAAAAGAATCCGTCACCCTCTTATTTTCTTCAAAAAAATACCTGATGTTTTCCAGAATGCCTTAGGCTTGAAAGTCTTCATACTATCTCAATAAAGTCAGTTTCTTTGCGAAAACTTTCAGATATTTCTGATATTCTTATGATCTGTCTCTCCATTCAGACAAAATCTCTAAGTGAATGCTGCAGGCCTCTGATCCCCTCAGCTTGTCTTTCCTAGTATGGAATTTCTGCCTTCCAGGTGAGTTAGGGTGAGATTGGTCACAGTCCCAGTTTTTTATTTTGTCATGCTTTCGGTAGAGCCTTTACCCTATGACTAGGGGCTGGGTAGAGTAAGGGTATCCTCAATCTGTATGTCAATATTTATCAAGAATTTTGGGGCCAACAAGATAGCTCAGTGGTCTAAAGCACCTGCTTAGGTAAGCTTAGGCAACCGCAGGGACTGTGGTTCAATCCTGACCACCACATGCTGCACCAGTCCCACGCCTAGTAGAGCAGGCTGAGCTGGCCATAACGTAAATAAATAATAAGCAAAGTTTCCTTAAAAATTTTAAAAAATAGGGGCTCGGCAGGATGGCTCAGTGGTCTAAAGCGCCTGCTTAGGAAAGCTTAGGCGGCTGCAGGGACCACGGTTCAATCCCTGGCACCACATGCTGCGCCAGCCCTTCCCTCAGGGCAGGCTGAGCCGGCCATAAAACTAATAAATAAACAAACAAACAAAAAAAAATTTTAAAAAATGAATTTAGCATCCAGGGGCTTATGAGATAGCTCAGCAGATTAAAGCACTTGCTTAGGCAAACTTAGGCAAGCACAGCGATCATGGTTCCATCCCTGGCACCACATGCTGCACTAGCTCTGCCCCCATGCCTGGATGAGCTGGCCACAGAATCAGGGCATAGTGGAATATGCCTATAATCCCAGTGCTGTGGAGGCTGAAAACAGGAATGTTAGTGCTTTGGAAGCTGAAAACAGGAGCACAACTGAGTTGCATAGTGAGATTCTGTAATAACCACATACATCAAAAAGAAAAAAAAATTAGCATCCTTAACTCCAAGCTAATTAGATAAAAAAGGGGGGGGGCAGGGAGCCTCCTATTCCTTCATCAGGAGCTGAGGGGAGAAGAAAGCCCTTATGTTCTGGGTCATTTCCACCTGCAGTAGAGCTTCCATGAAGCTGAACTGAAGGAGTAACCTGAAGATGAAGTGTCATAGCCTGTAGCTGTTCTAACTGATTTTTATTACATTTCTGTGAATACACATTTATTTTCCTGCATGTCCTGAAAACACTTTCCAGATTTGTTTCGCTTTCATTAATCTTGTTTCAACAGAGAAAAGGTCTGTGAAACTCTTCATGTTGTTCATCAGCAAATATTTGCCAGAAGATTAAGAAGACTCATAAGTCACTATAGATAGAGCATGGAAGAATTCAAAAAGTTTGTTTCAGATGGAAGTATAAGTAAACACAGGTGGCAAAATATGATGCTAGAAATATCTGTATAATAGTTCATGAAGAAAGTGGCATTTGAAGATGGCTTAAAATGTAGTTGTAAATGAAGAGGGAGAATTTCAGAACAGGGTATAGCATCAATTGATTTATTAGTTGATATATATCAAGCCCACTATGTGCTACATACTATTTGTAGGTGTTGGATGTATATAACAGTAAAGAACACAGAAAAAAGTCTGTGAACTTGGGGCTACAAGATAGCTCTGTGGCACAAGTGCCTGTCTGGCAAGTGCAAGGTCATGAATTTCAACCCTGGTCTCCCCCCCCAAAAAAAAAGTCTGTGCACTAATGCAAATTAAATTCTGGTGGTACGGGAGGATAGAAAATAAATATAATAATGAAAAAAGAAAATAAACATAATATGTAAGCAAAGGCTACAATATAGCACAAAATGATGCAATGACCAAAGTAAAGTGAGTAAATGGTATGGAAAGAGCCAGAAGACTTCATCTTGCAATAAGGTAGTTCAGGAAGGCCTCATGGGAAATTTGACATTTGAGGAATGTCTTAAAGAGAATGATAGAAGAAACCTGTCCTGTATCTATGACAGTGGTCCACTTAGAACTAATAGGAAGTGAGACTGCAGCAAGACAAACAAGGGATAGCAAAGAGTCCGTGTGGCAGAGACTGAGAGGGATGGGATTCAATATCACAGAGATAGTGAAATAGCCACCAAGTTTAGGTATGAACAAGTACATATAGCAGAAAGTTGTATGTTTTATGAGAAAAAGAGATCAGCCAACATGATTTGTGACCTAGAATGTCTGGAAAGAACAAAATAGTAAGAGGCCTGGAAATATGGATTAGGACCAAATTGTAAGGCACTTTGGGCCCATTAGATAGCTCAACAGATTAAGCATCTGTTTAGGCAAGCACAGGAACTACAGTTAGATCCCCACCACCATGTGCCATGACAGCCCTGCACCCCCATACACTGAGCCAGCCAGAGACTCGGGGTGGTGGTGCACACCTGTAATCTTGGTGTGCTGGGGAGGCTGAAACAGGAGGTTCAGTAGGAGACCAAGCTGCATCATGAGACCTTGGACTATATATGTTTAAAAAAATTATAAAGCACTTTAAATGACTACTTGAGGGTCCTGAGTTCAATCTCTGGTACCGCAAAAAAATGAATGAATGAATGAATGCATGACTGGCTAAGCTTTTCACATGTAAATAAGTGAGGAAGACAGACCTTCATAGGAATTAGTCTTCACAACCCAGTGTTATAAAAATGCACTGTATGTCACCTTCTCCTTCTTTCCTTCTCATTTTCCTAGCTAGGCCTGATGTGGGCAAGCAGAAGAATGACAAATTATAAGATGGGTACAAATCAGTGATAAGTTCTGTGTTGACTTTCTTCTCTCCCATCTCAGTCCTTGATTGACTTCCTGATTGAGAGGAGACGCCAGCCTAATATCCACTGCTTTATTTAACAAAACTAATATTTATATTTTAATACATTGCCAGGAAATTGCTCCTTAAATCTGATCTAACTGCTTTATGTCTTGTGTATTTCTTAGAGAGCCAGGTAATTATTCTTCTATCAAATTGAGTTTCTGGAAAGATTTAATGATAAAAAAATGAGCCTGAAAAACATCTATTTTCCACAAAGAAAGTCAATATTTATTTATTTTTATAATCACCAAGAAACCCCTCATCAATGCAAAGTCAAATATCACTTAAGTATTAACAGATTTTCCAGGAAGAGTAAAGTCAGTTATAAACAGCTTTTTAAATCAATTGATTATAGTTGGAGTTTTTAATCACAAAAAGAAAGAAATCTGCATTACAATAACAGAAAATCCCAATCAGAATAAGAAAGTAGCAATCCAGAGCTTTAAAAAGAACCTGATACTTAAGCAACCTGTTTTACTGCAACAAGAAACCAGCACAGTGGCTCTCTAATGAAGCTTTAAATTGGACTTGAAATTGAAATACGACTGCTCTAGTTTAAGATTTCTGATTTAGACATGAGTAACTTTGAAATACTGAGAAGCTGAAACAAGAGTAAAGAAAATATTGTCATAATGCAATAGTTACTGCTATGTGTTTCTAGATCAGCAATATAGAGTTCTAGTTGTTGAAAATGTCAGCTGTCACTTCAGCTCATTTGTGACACAAGAAAAACTGCTCTTTATTAATATTCCTGACAACATCATGTGATTTTGTGGCATCTACTAGAGGATTTTATGTAACCTCACTATCAATTTACTAGCACATTTTTTTAAGAATTTTTTATTTTGGGGACCGGCAGGATGGCTCAGTAGTCTAAAGTGCCTGCTTAGGAAAACTTGGGTGGCTGCAGGGACCGTGGTTCGATCCCCAGCACTGCATGCTGCACCAGCCCTACCCTCAGGGCAGGATGAGTTGCCCATAAAAAAAAAATAAACAAAAGTTTTGAAACAAGAAAAAAATAATAAAATTTTTAAAAATAATTTTTTATTTTATTTTTTTTTCTTGTTTCAGAACTTTTGTCTATTTTTATGGCCGGCTCAGCCTGCCCTCAGGGCTGAGCTGGTGCAGCATGTGGTGCCAGGGATCAAACCGCTGTCTGTCCCTGCAGCCACCTAAGCTTTCCTAAGCAGGCGCTTTAGAACACTGACCCATCCTGCCGGGCCGACAGCTGGCATCTTTTTAACACAATAAGAATCATATATTACTAGGAATTATTACAAAAGAGTAAACATCAAGGATACCTTTATCACTTCATATCATGCACAGAAGTTCTTAGAGTGACATAGGCACAGGTTTTGTATTCCTTTGTTTGTTTTTGCAGGACCAGGGTTCAAACTCACTATCTTGCACTTGCCAGGCAGGCATTTATACCATGCAACTATCTCCCGAGCCCCAACAAAGGTGTTTTAGCAAAGGTCTTTTAGCAAAAATTTTACGGTCCTTTTCCTAAAATACCCATTTTTTGAGAGTTTTCAAAATTCCAGAGGGCTGGAGAGATGGCTCAGTGGTCTAAAGTGCCTGCTTAGGCAAGCTTAGGCAACTGCAGGGACCTAGGTTCAATACCCGGCACCACATACTGTGCCAGCCCCACACCCAAGGCAGGCTGAGCAGGTCGTAGTTAAAAAAGAAAAGAAAAAAAAACTTCAAGACCCACTCAAACGTCCAGTAACAACTCTTCCCAACACCCAGCTTTACTCGTTCTCACTATGAATTTTTACTGCTTGGAATACAAAAACCTAGGCATGGCTTTGGGTAACTATTAATCATTTCTTGTGAAGTACCAAAGAAACTCACATTTGTTCAAAACATCACTATTAACTTTCAAAAAATACCTTTCACTTTCTTGAACTTCCATTGCATGCTGGTTATATTAGATCATACACAATGGAACAAAGCAGTAAAACTTTGTTCAGAGAATATTATGGTAGACATCAAAAATCTCAGGAATTTTCCTGTTGTTTTCAAAACTCTATTTCTGCTACTAATTTGGTATATTTTTCTCACTTTAAATTGCCTTAGGAGGGGGCTGGGGAGATAGCTCCATGGCACAAGTGCCTGCCTGGCAAGTATAAGGTCGGGAGTTTGAACCCCAGTCCCCCTCAAAAAAAATTGCTTTAGGGGAGCTGGGGAGATAGCTCTGTGGCAAAAGTGCCTGCCTGGCAACTACAGTGTCATGAGTTCGAACTCCAGTCCCGTCCAAAAAAAGAAAAAAGAAAAAAATTGCTTTAGGAGGAGGGGTGATGAATATTGTCACCTGACAAGGACATACTGTAAAATAATTATTTAAAAAGTGACTGCAAGACATTTAAATTACCTTGGAAAGAAATACCAACTAGTTGCTATGCTAGTGTCTTTAGTAGCTAAAAATAATAGATACATTTGGTTAAAATGCTGGGTTAACTTAAAATGTAGTCTTTCACAGAAGAACATATGAATTAGGAATCATACTTTTCTTTCTCCTCTTCCTAGTATTGCTACAACATCATGAATTTCTGTGGATATTTATTCTCAGGTTCTCTAGGTTGACCTCCTAATGTGATGTTCAGGACTCAATTTTGCTTTTCTTGTGATCACAAGGTCTAGACACAGTAGTGATCCAGTGAATTTACTCCAAGTCAACAGTATCATTAGCAATCTTTTTTATAGTTAGCAATCTTAAATCATTCTAAATCATTCAATGAGAAAGTATCACTAAGCATTACCTTCTTCCATATGCCAAAACTTCATGCAAGAGTGCTAATATCTTTTCAACAATTTATTCTTTTTTTTTTTTTTTTTTTTTTTTTTTTTTTTTTTTTTTTTTTTTTTTTTTTTTTTTTTTTTTTTTTTTTTTTTTTTTTTTT